>PVJX010003858.1:17462-102456 GCA_004027295.1 Dolichotis patagonum
TCAGCTTTCTCAGTACCTTATTGATCTGTTTTGTTGTTGTTACTTCCTTTTTAATCACCTTATATAATTCTGTTGTTTTGTTTTTGAGTTTCTCGTCATTCATGTCACATGGATCAGCTTTGGTGGAGTTGGGAGTTTTTGGAGGTATTTTGTTACCTTGTTTTCTCATGTTCTCTTGTTTTATTTTTATTTAATTTTTATTAACTTGGAGGTAGTAATATACAACAAAACAGGATGGAATAAAGCCAATTGAGACAGTGCGATGAAATTGGCACAGAACATCTCAGCAGGTCACCAGGACAACAGTAATAGGCAACATTGTATATCTTATTGTCTTCACAATAGTTGTTCTTCTACTAGGTACAGCAAAATCAAAAGAAATACACAACATTATAGAACACATCAACACAGAGTATTGAATGGAGCAACACCGTTAATCAGGACAAAGCAAAACAGCGATTAAAATATCTGCCTTCAGAGATAATAGAAGAAAACTCCCCCCACTTGCTGTACCAAATATGGTCACCTCCTAAGAGATCCCTAGATCCCTGGATCCCAATTGTTAACGGGGGCGGGGATATGTTTGATTCTAAGCCTGCTCCCCGGTAGGCAGCAGGCTGGTTGCTGGCTGGCTCAGCGCCCTAAGTTCCAACATGGCGCGGATCTCAGGAAACGCTGTTGCTTCTTATTTCCCCGCCCTGGGGTGGCCATAGCTGTGTTGTTAGAATGTTTTGTCACAGTGATTTTATGACAAAGTCAGGCATGAGAGACTTTGATACATAAAAATACAAAAATTCTTCCTTCAAGGACGAGGCAATATGAATCATCCCTGTTAATCAGTTCATGCATCAGATATAGAACTGAGGGCACCTACGGTGTGTTTGGACCATTTGGCTTGAGGTACATTTGGCTTGAGGTACATTCGGCTTACCATTTCTCGGTCCAGGCAGCAGGGCCTTCCAGTTGGTTAAATATTTCACCTGCTATTTTAACATAGAAACCTGTCTTCCTTCCGAGCTTCCTTTTCTCCCATTGTTCCTCCTTTCTTTCCTTACTTTTGCACCATTTTTGTAAGTAAAAGAGTATATGACCCAAAATCACACCACATTGACTCAGTTCCTAATCTGCTAAATCCACAAATTAATGATGGTGGAACCATTGTGAGGACTGTTTTGCAATGTACATCAAAGCATTTTGGAGCAGTGCATCTAAATTCAAGCACTGGCTATTACTATAACTTAATGAAGAATTAAACAAAATAGAAAGGTGAAAGAAAAACAGAGTCCATTGGAACTGGTCAGTTGGTCAAGTCCACTATAACCTCAGGTATCCTGTTAGAATGAAGAAGTTGTTTTGTTCCCCCCTAAAAGTGAAAGGAGGAGACATACCATCAGGAAAATATGGGAATATAATTTATAAGGAAATGTATCAGGAGAAAATATGCATACTAGAACAGAAGCCGTCTTCCCCTGCTTTTTTTGTGGACCATTCTAAGTGTTAGCTTAAGTTAAGTTTTCCATTGTCTTATAGACATCTCGAAAGGATACATCCTAGAACAGAACAAAGTGGTGTTCTGAATTCCAGGAACACAAAAATAGAGCCAAGAAACTCACATGCCCAGTGTGGTCAGTCACTTGGGGCAGACGATATACGGCTCAGTTTAAAAGCAAACAAATGGTGGACCTACCCCAGGTCCCTGACTCTGAGAATGAAAGCCACTGTCAGGTTACAACTGTGGAACCGTCAGCTCTGTTCTCTGCCCCAGGCAGTTGCAGTTGCTGCTGGACTGACTAAGCCCTGCAGCAGATGCCAGGGGAGTGAGTCTCCAGGACAGTTCTCTAGGTCCCTGGGCCAGGCAACATAGAATCCTGTGAGTTGGGGGAGGCCAAACAAAGAGGCTATTAATTCCACATTCTTAGCTTAACTCCATAGAGGAAAAATGCCATAAATGCATGTGCATGTGTGTGGTGTGTTTGTGAATGTGTGTGTTTGTGTGTGTGTATGTATGTTTTAACAACAACCAAACAAAACAGTAGCAGACCACTTTTAGAGAAATTAAGATCCTTTGTTGGTTTGCTTGTTTGTTTGTCCAACTTTATCCAGTCAATCTAAATATAAAAGCTCCCTTTATTCTAGAGGTCTACCCTGATTTTTATCAAAACATGTGACTGAGATTTTTAATGAGTCCTTGGTAACTTTTCCCCTCCTATAGGTGAGTGACCATTTCCAGTGTGAGATGAGGGACTTCCCAGTGACTCTAGAATGGGAAGGAGCCAGAATAGGAAGCCCAACCCATTACTAAGTCTGTTTGCCTGTCTACCAGATCACACCAGCTGATCCCAAGAGAAAAGCTGTAAAGCGCAGGGACTCCTCACTGTCACCACTGCACCTCCTCTCCTACCTCAGTGCATCCATGACTAGGTGGCTCACACCGACACTGAGCAGTTTATATTACAGTCCCTGATAGGCAGGGCTCCTCGGGCACTGGCCATGCTCTCCCAAAACTTTCCAAGCTTTCCCTCAGCATACATAAAAGGAGGGAGGAAGAGATGCCATGCACTACCTGTATGTGGTCGTTAAGCCTTTGTGCTCCTCCCACTGGGAAATAGTGCATTGGGAGGTAAATCCCATGGAGTTTGGAGTCAGAATCTCTCTCCCTGTATTAATCAGCTTGAGCTAATGTGTGCTGCCATAACAACCTCAAATCTCACCAGCATGTAATAACTAAGTTTATTTCTCATTCAGGCTACATACTGATTGTAGGTCAGCTGCAGCTCTGTCTCATGGAGCCTTTAACTTGAGACCCAGCCAAAAACTGCAGCCTCTGTCTGGGCAGCTGATCTTGTGGACGACAGAAAAGAGTGGAAGCATGTGGTGGGTATAAGATTTTTTCTCACCTCTCCAAAACACTGATGCTAAGAGAGAAGAGGAAACAGAAAATTGAACAATAATATATTGAGTAATAACACAACTTGCCATAACCACTTACTAGCTCTATCCTTTGGCAAATTACTGTGAGGATAGTAGTGTGAACTCTAAGATGTAATAGCATGATTAAATAAAATATGGATTAAAAACTGAAAATATAGCAGGAACTAAAGTCAGTTCTTTCCTACACTCTAATTCTAGACTTATCAATCAAAAAAATTATCATTCCTTTGGAACTAGCTATTCTGATAATCTAATATGCGGATGTGCCAGTGCTAATTACCTCTCAGAGGAAATTCTTGCACTTTAATATCAGCCTTATGTGTTGCTTTCACCTACAGTTTTAATTACTAGGAATTTCAGGCACTAGAAGGTGTTGTATCTATTTGACTTCCTGCCTCCCTGCACCAATGGCCCTTGAAGCTTTCTGGTTTGTACACACAAGCTTCACTCCTGGGCTCGGCTATGGAACTATTCCTCTCACCAGAGATTACACAACCCCAGTGCAGACATTTAGTGAACCAGTACCAAGACAACCTTAAAAATCATTTCATGTGACCTTTTCCTGTGGTTCCTGTAGATTCCAATGCCTGTGTCCTCATCATAATTCTTGAGCTGTGCCAGTGACTCCTAAAGCCTAACTTGTTGTCAAACTGGCCTCCACCTTCTAGAAACTGGAGTCCAGCTGTTGGCTCTAAGCCTGGAATTTCTTATCTTCCAGTCTTCTTATGTGAATTAAACAGAACCACAATTCTCTACCAGGACATTTGCCTTTTCTCCCCTACAAGACGTCGCTGGATACATATTGTCCACCAGTCTGGATCAACACCTATGGCTACCTGACTGTACCTGCTGTGCCTCCACAATGCTTTGGCCCCAGCTAAGCACATTCTGTTGGTCTTGCACCAGTCATAGTCCAGCTCAGCAGCAGGGAGGGAAGAGGGCTTTTCACAGAGATGCACAATCACTAGCCCACAATCCAGGCCTTACTATTGTCCATGGGTAATTCTTTCAGGACTTCAACAATAAAAAGTTAGCTTCCATCATTTGCGCTGCCTCAACTGCCCTTCTGTAAAGTCTCCATGCTATCATGCCAGGACAGGGAAGAGAAGTAACTTAAAGAAAAGCAGAAAATCTATGTCTAGGTTATCAGTCTGGGGTTTCTGAATCCTTTGAGACTCTGTGACAATGATAATGAGGGTCTCACACATGTTTCCATATTTTCAAAATTTCCTGTCATTGAATGAAATTTTTTCTACTGTCCTGAATGAATCTCTTTACTTTCTAATAGCACCATCTATGTTTGGACCACACACTGCCCCCAGAACAAACCAGGAACCGATGAAACATCTTCTGCTTCTCTTCACAGCTCAGACCGTAATTTACATAAGACTGGAATGTGGGAAGGAAATTGTGGTCTGTTTGATGCAGACAGCTCAGTGTCCATTATGGGACTCAGAGGAGGACAGGCACTTTCTTCTCACATGCACTAGTCAGTGTAACATTTGCTGTATAGCCAGTGAACCCAAGCTTCATAGGAGCTCAAACATGGTAGCTCATTTCTTGTGTAACAGTTCAAAGAGGATGTTCTTATTTAGCCAAAAACTTTTCCCTGTGACTCAGGAATTCTGTTTTTTTCCACCAAATGGTTTTTCCATCATTTTTCAGGTGTAACTCATCATGTGCTACCAACCATTAGGAGAAGACATGCCAGGCCAGGGGTTTAGCTCAGTGGCATAAGTGCCTGCTCGGCAAACTCGAGATTCTGAGTTCAATCCCTGGTACCAAAAAAAGAACACATGCCTAGAGGAGGCATGTGTGCTTTTTTTTTGGGGGGGGGTCTTTTTGAGACAGGGTCTCACTATGCAGCTCAGGCTGCTTTGAGGCTCACTTTGTAGCCCAGGCTGGTCTCAGACTTGCAATTATCCTCCTGCCTCAGCCCCCCAAGTGCTGGGATTACAGCAGTGCACCACCACGCCCAGCCCTTGTGCAATTCTTAAATGCTATGAACTGGGAGTGTCACATTCCTGTGGTGACACCCAGTCAAGTGAGCACACCATAAAGTAAACGGGGCTGGGAATTGTGCTCTCTAGTTCAGAAGTTCTTTCCCAGAGACGTCTCTCTGTGTGGAAGGAGCACAAATTTTGGGCAGCATCTATCTACAACTGCTGTATCATCTAGTACCAAGTGATGGAAGGAAGGTTCCAAGAGAATTCCTGGTAGAGATTGGAGGTAGTCATGGGTTGTGGAGACTGTCATCTCACTCTGTGGGTTGATGGTTGCTGAGTTATACAATCTGTCTCACTTTGGTATTGCCTCCCAGGGAGGGACAGAATGTAGTGACAGATATCTTAGACCTTGTTAATGTAGATCCACTGATGGGGTAGAAAAGATAATCTAGACACTAACACTTGATTCTCACCTATATTCTAAAGGAATGCTGGCAGAACAAGAAATAACTGCAATGTATCAAGTCATATATGAAACTGTGTGTAGAGATACACTCACCTCAGCCCCCCATGGCTCTCAGAAGATATGGAGCTTGCCCCAGTGCTTGATGGGACAATGCAAAGAAGCATAGAAGCTATACAGGAGGTAGGAGATGTAAGGACGCCTGAGTAACCACGAACCAGATGAAACCAAAACAGAAAACCAATTGTTTCTCTCCTAGGGGTCCTATGTACCAAGGCTGAGGCAGGTATCAGATAAAATCTGGCACCATCCTCCAGGAAACCTTGAGTGTATCTGCAATGCCAGTCCATCAGCAGAGACCACCAGCATCAACCAGAAGCAGTCCAAACTGAGCTTGGCCGGGGAGGGCACCCTTCCACACCCATATGGCCAGCTATGTAAGATGCCCCCGACCCCATCTCTGCTTCCTGTCTCTCATCCCACCTAAGAGACCCTTGAGAGGAGAAAAGGGCAGATGTGTGCATCTCCTCTCCTCGGCTTCCAGAATCCAAATGTCGCTGTCTGGGCATGTGCTGCAGGCAGGGGAAACAATGAGCTTTAATAGACTCTGAAATTGAACTGAGTCTTAATTAGCAAAAGTGACAGGGAAGTTATCTGCTGAATATGCTGTTAAGAAACAGGAAATGGAGGATTTTTCAAAGCATAGTTCAAAGTGGTAATTGGGAAAAAAATAAGACCGTTCTACTCCACTGAGTTGAATCTCCTCGGTATATTGTTAAACCTATTTCTGAATCATCACCTGTTTGCATTTTCTTGATTAAGGCCAGTTTTCTAATTTCAGGGGTGGAGTTAAAATCAGGTTCTGTTTCCTTTAACTAGTGAGCATTAACTCAGGAAATATGAGCTGGTAAACATAGGTGAAACTACCCAATTATAATTCTGCCTTCCAATCTCCCTTGTTCCAAAAGTAGCCCCAAAGAATATGTCTCGCAGCCAAAAGAAGAATAAAGTTTCTTCTCACTCCAAGCAGGATTTTCCAGATGGGGAAGAGTCAGCAGAGTGGCCCAAATTGCTCCTATTTCCCAATGTCTCTCTGCCCTCCAGGGCAGGACAGGAAAGGACCAAATCTCAGAAGGTACCCTGCAGCACTGGGGACCAGCAGGTTCCATCCCCTCAGACTGCCCTGCAGAGACAGCCCTGACCCTAACGTGAGGGACAAAGGCACTTCGTCACTAATTCAGCCAGTCAGCAGAAGCTGTGTCAGGCAGTGTTCTGCTTCACTGTTGGGATGCCTCAGGGAAGAAATAGAAACATCTCTATCCCTGCTCAGCTCACTGTGAGGGAGAGAGAGACAGAGAGACAGAGAGAGAGAGAGAGACAGAGACAGAGACAGATACACAGACAGAATAAACAATGGAAATATGTATAAATATATTACAGTGAAGCGAGGGAGAATGCTGTGGGTTTTCTGAGAAACAATATTCCAGATGGAGACCCTGAGGTAGGAGCTCACCTGCCTAGTTTTCACTTTCTTCCTTCCTTCCTTTCTTTTTCTTTCTTTCTTCCTTCCTTTCTTCCTTTTTTTCTCTTTCTTTTTTCTGAAGGGTGCTATGACATCACTAAAAACTAAGGACATTCATGGAACAGGATTCTAAAAATGCTTCAGAAAGTGTCAAGAAAGATGGAATAACTGTGTTGGAAACAAGGAAGAGTATTTTGAAGGAGACTAATAGCAATGTGTCTTTTACTTAATAAATTTTTAAAATTTAAATATTCACTGTATTTTATCACACCTTGTATGTAGCATCAGGCATGAATAGGGCTTAAATAGGGATAAAATAAATATTAAAATTATATATTGTATTCACGTTATTTCACCACATGAGAAAACCCACATGATTTTCTCAGTAGATGGAGGAAAAATATTTAATAAAACTCAACTTTAATTTATGAGTTTTTTAAAAAAAGTTCTCAATACCAGAAGAGAACTTAACTTCCTTTTGGAGGAGTCTGCGTGCACAGGTACACATTTCCCTGCTGCCTTTGCCAACAGGCCAGATGCTATTTAAGCAGCTTCATATGATATTGTTTAGAGGCCATCTGTCACTATCTTCACTCTTAGTGTCAAGAAAACTTGCACAGAACTGCTTTGCTTCCTCATAAAGGACATCTGTGATAAGAATGATGTACTCCTAGGCCAAGAAAAGCAGCTAGGAACTCTCATCGTCCTGTGTGATATCCAGAGTGTGTGCATGCTTTTCTGCACCTAATTCACAAAGCTGTGTTGAGAATTAAACAATAAAAAGAACTTTCAAAAACACTAAGTATCTGGTCATTTCCCTCCAGAGTTATCATCCCCACAGTGATGTGAGAAATCATTTCTCATTTGGTAGATAATCAAAGTGACAAGCCAAGTCAATAGTGTACAAGTGTGCTATCTAGAAAATAATACTGAAGGAAATCAATATGTAGGAAAATTTCAGTGGACTTTCAACCTCTGTGGTGGATTAACCAATGGCCAATTTGTAACACCCAGTTGAACTGAATCAGCGAATCAGCGTGGTGCTGGGTGTGGAAGGCCCACCTGAGGATTGTTGCCAACAGCATAAAAAGAACTGAAAGAGAAGGTGGCATGCTGTTGGGTCTCCTGGCGGAGCTTGTCTTGCCGGTTTTCTGGGGAATTCCATTGTTCTCCTATTAGGAGAAGCTTGGGTCCTCACTGTCCCTGAGGATAGCTGTAGTTCTTTTTGGAGGAGCCCTGGTCCTTACTTTGAGCATTGCTTTTGTCTCCAGATTGCTCAGCCTGCTGGCACAGATCCTTCATCCTGCTAGCGGAGACTTTCTAGCTTCCACCACTGACCTTTGGGCCTCCCCATGCTGATACATACTTGATACAGTCTTGCATGAGATGGGCTCATCATGGGCTCTAGGCCTCCAGCTGGACCCATGGAGGACATTGCCATGGAATCCCAGGCCCTCTGCTGTATTTTTTGGGTCTCTAGTGCATGGACAGATCACTTGTACTCTTCTGCATTTGACTTTTTGGGTGAATATTATAAACTAATCCTATAATTTATGTGTCCTGTGTTGCGTCTGTTCCCTTGCAATCTCTGACTATAATAATCTCTTTTCATATTTTTTAAAACCAAAAGAATAAACTTTATAATTTTATTTATATTAGGTTCACAAAGCAAAACTAAGAGATGGTAAAATATAGTTGGTAGTTTTTAAAAATACATCCACAAATTCCTTGATGTCCCTTACTTCAACTTCAGTGTAACTAGAGAAGAGAAGGGAAACAAGCAGAGAGGGAAACAGAGGATAACAGAGGGCAATGGGGAGTGTTATAGTTCATACACTGTGTCAACATGAGAAGCTCGGAAGTTTAACTGAGAGACTCAGCAGAAGCCAGGATCCCTACTTTGTAAATATCCTCATCCTGTGTAAAGGAGGGCAAGGAGATTTTGTGAGAGCTACACTGAACCTGGACATGGGGGGTGGCCTGAATACACTATAAGGAGGAAAAGAGGCTTGTTGTCCCCTCTTTTTGCTGTGATTGCCTTTTTGCTCTGGCTGCTGCTTTGAAGTGTTGCCCCAGTGCCATGCCACCCTGCCTTGGAACCAGCTGATAATGGATTGAAACCTCCAAAAACTGTAAGACAAATAAACCTTTTCTTCCTTCATTTTGGATATCAGGTATTTTGTTGCTGCAACAAGAGAAAAGTAAAAGTAACCAAGAAAGGGGGATATGAGCAAAGTATTTTATATGTATGTGTGAAAGTGCCATTTTGAAACCCATTACTCTATACAACTACTATGCACTAATGAGACAAATGTAGAGTCTAATTCTACTCCTTTTGGCCTGGACTTAGATACAGTACTGGAATAAATCAATCAATAAATAGAATAAAAAGAAAAGAACACTGTGCAAATTTAAAAAACCCTAAGTTACAAAAAGTCACAGTAGCACCTATCACCTATCTATCTGTCCTTCTAGCCCTCTGTTCCCTCAATCCAGGAAGGTTAGTTACCCTTTGTGAGCAGCCCCAGGAAAAAACCCTCCTGGAGAGAGACTAAGGTCCCCTGCAACAGTCAGAGTAGAACTGAGGACTCCAGAGGATCCCAGCCAACAGCCCCATGAGTGAACCTTCTTGAGCAAACCTTCCAGCTGTGGTCACGCTGTCAGGTGATGGCAGCGTGGCCACCACTCTGACTGCAGTCTCATGAGAGACCTCGAGCCAGCCCACCCAGGTGTGTGCTCCTGCTTCCCTGCCTCTCAGAGTCTGAGATGTTTATTATTTTAAGCTATTAAGTTTGAGATATAGTTCTTTGTTAAGGAGAAATAGATAACATATAATTCTTAATTTAAAAAAAAGAGAATTTCACAAATAAAGGTAAACACAGGAGAGACAGATACTCATAATGTTCTATTTCTTTTTCTGGAGGGTTAACACAGAATGATCATTCATTTCATGATAAATCTCCAGTGATTTGTGTAAAATTCATATCCATGGTATATTTCAATAAGAAACCAGCCTGAAAATTGAACTGAAGTCAATTTTGTTATTCAGAAGATTTTTGTTCATTGGAAAGACATCATAGACAAAATTAACAGATTGGCAAACTGTCCAAGAGATATTTATAATATCCATGACTAATGATAAACTAATATCTGAAATGTGCAGATATTATACATGATACCAAAAAAAAGTAAGGAAGCATATGAGTGGTCAAAAATAATAGCAATTCACAGTAACAGAAACACAATTAGTTAATAACTACATAAATAAATGCCAACTCTACCTCTAACCACAAAAATTCACATAAACAGTGGAAATGTATCACTTTACAAACATCCAATTTGTAAAACACAGAAAAGCAGATAGTACCAAGTGTTGATAAGGATGTTGGAAACAGGAACCCTTTTGCATTGCTGGAGGAAATACAAAACAGCTATTTTGGAAGCAAGCACACCTACAGAGCTTGTACCCCAAAACTTTATATCCTCCTCAGATACACAAGCCAGACAGAGAAACTTCATATAAGTACACAAGAAAACATGTAAATGAATAATAATTTAATGCAGTTTGAAACAGTAAATAAATAACCACCAAGGTGTTTCATGAGTAAAATGCAGTGTATAAGAGGGAAACCTATATAGATATCTGATAGGATGAACTAGATCTACACATTGCAATAAATAATAATTGCAAGTAATAATAATTCTGAGCTTTAAAATAAAAAACAAACTGACATCTCTGACAAAATACCACTTCTGACATTTGAAACACATGCACAATAATGTTATGAGTTTTCACTGTTATGCAAGTGTGTAAGTAAACAGACAAACACTGAAACGCAAACACAACCATAAAATAAGTGAGAATAGGTGACTTCGGGTGATGAAAGAGAGCCAGTTTGGATTAGAAGGAAGAAAATAATGAAATATCATATTAACAAAAGGAATCAGTTCCAACAAACCAATGATGATAGTGAGGCACAGAGTAGAAATAGGCATGATAAATTAAACCATGCACCTCAGAGTGAAAAAGAAGGGAAGGAAATTTAAGAAGAATGAAAGCTCATTTGTAGGCTACATTGAATAGAAAAAAACCTTCAAAATTCTTGAAGGCTCAATGCCTGACCCAAACCATATACCTGCCAGCCAGCTGCTTTACCAGCAAGAATAAAAGAAAAATAAATGTGTTTTGCTTTTTTGTAAGATCATATGACTCCTCCAAAGTTTAATGCCTTCTGTTTCTCTACCCACACACCCAACCCTAAAAGGAAAACAAGAATTACTGGCAATAGTATTACATAAATTTATTAACTCTGATTGGTGGTGCTCCTACTGTTTGCCAGTAAATCCTTACAATGATTATTCAAGTTAAACTTCTTGCCTAATTTTATATACTATATTAATAAACCATTGCTCATATAATTTCCTCCAAATCTTCTAGATGATAAATAAACATGCTGAATCTCTAAGTCTGTCTGGAACTGAGTTCCAGCTATGTATAACCTTCTACTACACTTTTCAGCCTTCACATTGTCTTAGGAAAAGAAGTATATGTGACTCCTTGGGGACAGAAAAATCTTGACATCATGTGGCTAGGAAATGGAAGGCATTCTAGGCATAAAGATTATTTTTAAAAGCATGTCCCTGGAACTGGTGCATTTACAAAGATGATTGTGGCTGAAGCTACTGGGGAAAAGGGACCAAGAGCAGCTGCTGTACTGCATGTTTCCAGACACCCACCCTCAGCTGCCTACACATAGCCATGACATTTGCTACATCAGGACATGGGGGCAGAGAGCACCTCCACTCAGTGTGCTGCCCCCACACTAGTATGCAGAGCCTCCCTGGAGCCAATGAATCATAGGAAGAATTAAACCATGAAAGATCTGTGCTCTGTCTCTGTGCTGACTGCTCACCAACATTCCATCTCTGTTTGTCAAAGCAGCAGCTGCCCACCTTTCTTCTTGCCTAATCGCTGGATAAATGTCTTCATCTTCCGTCCCATACCAATGTTAGAAGCGAGTGCTCTACCAGATCTACTCTTCAGCCAGGAAATGAGTTTCAGCACCGAGGACAGAGCCCCTTTATGCCTATGTGTATGTGGAGTGATTCTTATCACTCCAACACCACATCATGTGTAAAGAACATGTCTTCAGCAGGTAAAAGAAGACAATAAATATTTTCTAGATACTTTCTGATTATTCCTGCCAAGTTAACCAACTCTTGTACTGTTTCCAGGCCAGCTCATGAAATGAAATCCATAAACACTAATGGCTGTTCCAATACCACCTAACATACACAGTAAGATGCAATTTTAGGTTTATTTTTCTGCCTCCTCCATTAGAAAGTAACTTCCTGAAAGGCAGATATTGTATTTGTACCTGTTTATTCCTGGTAACTAGCCTGGCACTGGGCATATAAAGAGTCTATAAATGGCTGTATATGTGAAGGACAACTGGAACTTGATGATGAGTCTAAATAAAAACCTAGAGGACACACAAGGTCTCTAAAATTAAAAGCTAAATTCTGGTATTACTTACCCAGTCCTCTGTTGACTTCCTCCCCAACTCTGACCCTTCCATTCCCCATTCCACTTGAAAGCCATCCTTTTTTAAAGTGAAAGAATCATAAAATAATTCTTCCTATGTGTCCTAAAATATGATCTAGGAGTTAAGCATATCTGAAGAGATGGAAAAAGGGAAACTTTATCAGCCAGAGCTAAAAGTAGATGACATCACACAAGGCAATAGTAACTATTGGAGCCCAGAAAGAAATCAGAGAAAGAAAAAGAAAAGTATGAGTGTGTAAGTACACTAGGTGAAAAATGACAGGAGATGGCCCAAAGCCCAGGTGGCCACAGCTGTATGTTGAAGTCAGAATACAGATTAAAGATTCAAGTTTAGTGAGAAGAAAGCCAGGGCTAGCATAAGTGAATGTCATTTTTTTTAAACACAGAGTCACAAGGGAGAGTACAAATCAGACCCCATTTGTGGATGCCATCTATCAAGATAATCTAAGAGAAACAAAATACAAATATCTTGTAGAATTTCCAGAAAATACTTTCATGAGTAACTGCTGGTACACACATTGGCAATTTCTAGTCAAAGCATTTGGTCATTCACCATCACTGATGGCTAGGGAATCAATGTTTCAAATGCAATGTGACTCAAGATATTTTAAGAACACTTTGCTTAGTTTTACAAGATGTAAGTGCTTTACTCCAAAGTGATGCACTATTCCATGAAAAATTTGGTGCCAAACTAGAAAATAATATACAAACTTTGATGCATACTGTAGCAGAGTAAAACAAAATAGAGAGAAAAATCCCCCTCTCCTTCCTCTTTTTGCAAATTCACAATCTCTCCTTCATGCCCTTACTTTTCAACTACTTATCAGTAAGTGAATAAAAAGTGTGACAAATTCTTTGGGTAAGGAACTTATTTCATTAGAAAGCCCTATTGAAAAAGAAAATTTTATTGCATGAAAAAATAGAAGCTCATAGAGGTCATTATTCTGAGTGTCCATGACTTGCCATAGACTTATTAGCTTTCCTTAAAAAATTATCAGACAGTGATGAGTGGAAATAACCATTCAAGTAATGTATTCTACTGCTAGTAAAATTTTAAAATAAGAGTGGTTTACAGGATTCATTAGTTAAGTTTTCTCTCACATAAAAGAAGGCCCCAAATGAGAAGTCCAGGGCTAGAGTAAAAACTCAGCAGTCATGAGACACTCAAATTCTTTCTGTCCTTCTGCTCTATTGTCACTGGAACAAGGACTCCATCCTCAAGATCACATTCTCCTCTAAAGTGGATGAAAGTGCTAATGACCACATCCAATTTCAAGGTAGAAAACAAAATAAAACAAAGACAAAAAGGAACACAGTTGTCAGTTCATTCCTAAGGAGATTTTCCAAAATCCCTAAAGGCACTGAAAACTAATATGTATAGATTTCAGATGACACTTTTCCAAACAAAACAAAGAGAAGATATTTTTCAGGCATTCACTCCTCCACACACAGAGTTCTTGTATCGTCAGAAGCTATCCATGCATCTAGCTCCCAAGGTAGGCTGACTCATTTAAAGGCATCTTTCCCCCTCATACCCTAATATAATTGGTTCCAGACCAGTCACACTATGACAACTGAGTTAATTAGATATAGGAGGAAGTTTTTCCATGGCTTCTAAAAATGTTATTCCTTCACATTATGGGAGAAGCCCCAGAACCAATACTTAATCTTAGCAAAGATGAGTTCTAATTCTAAGGCAACCTCTCAATATAAGCATGAAACCAGAAGAAAAGATCCAAGAAATTACTGAAAGCAAAGATGGAGTAAATGGATTAACTTAATATAATGTGTTGCTCTGTCTCTGAATTCCAGGTAGATCCTCTTGTTCTTTAAGCTGATTTGACTTTGGTGATCCCTGATGTTTGCAATTTGTCAAACACCCCATTTGTTCACCTCTCCCATCCTGAAAATTCCTTACTATAGTATAAACATACCCTTAGCATCCTAGGACTTGATAATACTTAGAAAATAACACATAAGTACCATGTAAGTAGTAACAATTGCTTGTTTGAATTTGGGTTAATCTTAAGAATATTTCCATGTATAGCTATTCACCACAGTAACTATAATTAAAGGGACCTTTCTGCTTTGTGCTTTTACAGAAAGGCATGTTTTCTTTCTCTACCAAAGTGATACCATGGAAAGGGTTACAGCATGTCTTGTCTACCTCGGTGATCATCTCAACTTTGCTCTTGACACAGATCGGGCATCCTTGGACTTCCCCTTGCCTCAGTCTGAATATATTCCTTGTTGTGTCTAATCTCTGGGTCCTGCAGCATGTCATCTGTCTCCCCAAACTGTTACTTTATGGTACATATTTAAGGCAGCAATCTAGTCAGTTAAAATGCAGGCTGAACGTTTTCTCCTAGGGGAGTTCCCACCACACATACTACTGCAGCTTGAGTGAGCATTCCATGACCAAAGTCCACCAGCAGGTTACAGCTCTCAGTGACAGGCTGTTTAGAACAGTACACATGCCATCTCTACTGACAGCTGTTTACACATCCACAATGTCTGTTGATCCCAATGCTTATCATAATAGAACACTTGAAAGCTTTTTTGAGTTCTAGGTATTTTTATGATTAATAGTTACATAAAAACAGGCCATTAGAGGACTTAAGAATTTGTGTCAACAAATGTGCAAATATTGATGAGAGGATTATTCATGAATTTTAGTCAGATGATTAACATTTTCTGCAACAGCATATACATAAATGAATATTTGTGTGTATTTTGTATCCAAGTCAGTCTCATAATAGAAGTCAATTTGAAAATAGACCAAAACATATGAAAGCACTTTAAGAGGTACAGAAATCATTGAATGATTTTAAATATCTTAGTGTCAACTGTAAATTATCTTTCTTAGGATTAAGGATATAACAAATTCTATTCAAAATGTTTATGGATATCTGAGGTTTAGAGAAGAAAGTTTCCAAGACAAGGTCTTTCCATTATTTACCACTTATAAGTTTTGGAGTTATTGCAGACAGCCCATGAAGTTACCATTTAGTAAGCAGATACTGTGTGTCAAGCATCATTTGGCACTCTATAGTTATATAACCATCACCCACATGTTATGAGATCAGTGTTATTATCCTTGTGTCATATGAGAAACCTGAAGATCAAAGAGGTTAATAATTGCCTGAAAGTTACATGGCAAGTTGTGACTGCCTACTCCAAATCTGTGCTTTTTACCTCTGAATGTTACAAAAGGAATAACTGGTACAATACTTTATACTGCAGAGCATAATTTGTCTCCACATGACATTGTCCTGGGATACTGAAAATGTTTCTAAAAATAACTCCTTCGATCACAGAGGCATTCATCTGGTCCTTCTTCGGCTCTTCTAAAGTCATTGTTTCCTGTTCTCAACCCCGTATCTCTAAAAACTACTGGTGTTGCTTTTACTTCTGCAACTGGAGATTTTGGATGGAACATTTTCCAAAACAAATCTGCTGCCCTAGGTAGTTATTCTAAAATCGTTATTCCTCATTAAATGATGCCAGATGTGAAAAAATAAGAGTAGTAACTTTTACTTGCATTGTAAACTAGAAATGCTACTAAAGTTGTGATTTTTTTTAATCCTAACAACTTTGCAAAGTACATAGGGTAAATACTATCCCCTTTCATTTAGATAGAGACTGAGTTCTCGATCTGAGATGCAAGACTGCTTCAAGGTCATACAGATGGGATATGGCCCAGTCATACTTTCAGCATGGAATTCTAAATCCAATGCTCTTTCTGTTATCACCAGACTTCTTCTATAAACTACCCATGTCTATATGAAATTCTTTGAAGAAGTAGAGCAAATAATACTTACTATTTTATAATATGCATCATATGAGAGCAATAGGAAGAATGTAATAATAGAAGCCTACTGAAATGAATTTGTTGCCTCAGCATATCCAATTCCCATTGCTTGATAACCACCCATTTCACTTAGTCCCCATAATTTGAGGGGAAACAAATACCAAGCCTAGCTTCAAGAGTACACTATCATTCAGCACAGTCCAAAAATCTAGTTAGAGCTTTTGATCAAGAAAGGGGATGTGACTAAATCCAGGTCAGTGAGGCTGGGAAAATGTTTGCTGGGGACTCACAAGAGAGAAAAATATACTCTTTCCTTCTGTGGTATACATATGGGAAGCCTGGATCCAGTGTAACCATTCTGACACTATGGAAAGTAGCTCTTTTTGATGACCATCCTGATACCATGACAAGTAACTATTTTGATGACCATTGTGACTCCATGAAAAGAAGCAAACTAGCTCTTTTTGAATATATATATATATAAATATATATATATATATATATATATATATATATATATAATCAGTTAATCTCCTCTGCTTTTAAGATCGTTTAGTGAGTTTTCTTTTACTTACAAGTAAATTTAATTTCATTGATACATGCAAGTATATATTTATAAGTTTGGGGGTAAAAGTCAATTTCCCATTGCTTAGTGGTAGCTCCAACTCAGCTATCTCAATCCCACTGCTCCTGAATATAAAAACGTTCAGATCTGATCCATCTCCTTCTGTCACTTCAGACTGACAGCTCAGAATGACTTTCTAGTCTTATTTTCTCAAGCAGACCTTTCCTCTACTAGTCCTATAATTATGGTACTGAAATAAAACATTTCTATCAAGGCAAAGTTAATTAGCACATTTAACATCTTTATTAAGAGTATTTGAATTTAGCTTTTGAGCTAAGGGGAGCTGAGAATCAGGTAAGATATTTTGACACTGATGACAAGAAGACTGATTTTTGGTTCCTCTGATCATTGTATAATTTATCTCAGATGGTGGCAGTAAGAGCTAATGAAATGGCATGAGGAAGAAAAAGATAGAGTATAAAGTACTGGCAGATGTAAAATGGTCTACTAGGAAGATATTTATTCACCATTTTGTTAATATGGAATTTCCTAGGAGTGTAAAAAATCAGGCAATGCATCTTTCATTCTTATTTACAAACAGATTTTTAGAAAGTCAGATAAGAATCTAGGCACAAGGCCAAGATTATTTTAGGAAATAATTTTGGAGTTTAGATCACCTGAAACTACATTTTTCTATATAGTAATCTCAAGGCAAAGTATGCTATGTTCAATTAAGTTTAGAAAGTGTTCCATTTTTTCCCATGCATGAATCTATTTCTTTTTCTGCAAGTGACATTGTCCCAACCCCACTCCTAACCTATGTGATTTATGTGGCACCAGTCTCATCTCTCAGAACTACGGAGAGCACAGGGTGTAAGCCAGACAGTCATTCCATTTCCCTGAACCTAGTGACTGGGTAAGGATTCAGGAAATTATACCATACAGTACAATGAACTCTAGAACTTGTGCTATAACTGTTGGGAGGAAAAGTACTCTCCTGCCACCAGGTTTGTTAGTCTGGGGTTTGTTTGTTTGTTTGTAAGTAGAGCCAGTGATAAATGAGTTTGGTTGAAAATGAAGATAATTCAGAAAAAATCAGACATTTAGTGGTGCTCTTTTAGCACCTTGACCCAGAAGTATCTTAAGGCCTCGGATATTCAGTTACATGTGACTTCTCTTTAGAAGTCCATTCACAAAAAAGACCAAAGAGGCCAGGTAACAACCACACTACACTACCCACTCAATTAGGGAGCATAGCAAGACTGGCAAACTGCTGCACGCAAGCTGCCTCTTAGAGCTTTACATGATTGCCATCCATACGCTCCATGCCAGGGCATGCACCACAGGATAATCTCTTGGTTCTAGTCAGCAACTTGGAGTTTTAGCTAATTCTGTTCTTCCCCTACTTTCTTTCTTTCAATGACCCAACCTCAACATTATCACATAGGCTTTCTGGTAATACTTGTAAATATGTGTTTGATGCTCATTGGAATAATTGTCCAGTGGACCAATGTTCAGAAGTTCTCCCCTAAGAACTCAGAGAAGTTTGTCAGGTCCTGTCTTTAATTTGAGCACCCCGAGTTCATGTTGACTAAGTTAACATTTGACTGAAATCCATCTTTGACCTATGTGGCATCTGCCACCTAGTCAGCACCCTATAAATGCTAGCCATTATCATTTTATTTTTAAAAGTACTTTGGGTTTATATTTGTTTGAATGACTCTTATTTTTTTAATTGCAAACAACAACAACAAAAAAAAAGTGTTGGTAAAAATGCAGAGAAATTGAAACTCTTAGGTATTATAGGCAGAATAAAAAACGGTATAACCATTACAGAAAACAGTATCATAGTTTCCCAAAATATCAGCCATAGAATTACTATGTGATATACCCTACATATCATATATATACCTAAAAATTGAAAGAAAAAATATATTTGTACACCAATATTCTAATACATATTGTTGACAATAGCCAAAATGTGGAAACATCCTAAACATCTACTGTTGAATAAATGGATAAGCAAAATGTGAAATATATGAATATTAGAATATTAGTCTGCCTTGAAAAGAAGGGCATTCTGACACATGTTACAACATGCATGAACCTTAAAGCATTATAATGGTTGGAATAAGCTATTCACAAAAGACAAAAACAGTATGATTCCACTTATGAGTTGCTTAAAGTAGTCAAATATTTAAATAAAGAAAATAAAGCAGTAGTTACTAGGGACAAAGGGTGGAGAAAATAGAAAGTCGCTGTTTAATGGATGCAGAGTTTCAGTTTGGGATGAAGCTCTGAAGATGAGTAGTGATGATGGTTGTACAACAATGTGAATGTACTTAATGCCCTTGGATGACAGTGATGAAGTAAACCTTATGTATATTTCACCTGAAAAAAATGTAAAGAAAAAAGTCTTCTGGCCTTCCGCATCAAACTGAAATCACATATATAGAAGAAAATTTCTATTTCCATCTTCTCTAGTTCGTTCAGGTACATATCTCCTCCTTCAAAAGTCCTTACCAGGGGCCAAGGATATAGCTCAGTGGCACAGTCCCTGCCTGGCAAGTGCAAGATTGTGAGTTTGATTCCTGGTTAAAAAACAAAACAACAACAACAACAACAACAAAAAGCCATCACATTAGGAGAAATCTCAGACCACCCCTCTCCAACTGACCCCTACATTAACATGACACATACAATCTAGGATTTCTTTATCTTGAATTCACTCATCATATATGAGAAAAAAGTGTAATTCTCAAAATATTCACTGCTGCTCCTCCAACTAGATACAATACCCTCTCAAAGCCAGAGGTCACATCATCTTTCCAAGGAGGGCCAATGTTCTCTTGTTGCTCTCTTTCATGTGGACATCTTTTCTCCTGATTTATGAGGATTCTTAGCTAGCTAACACATTAGCATGAATGAGATGGCCCAAGTTTTATGTAGAGTTCATTCAGTAAAGAATCCAATGTTAAAGCTGTTTGCAGAATTTAAAGGAGATGGGTACTTGCTTGTTAAACCAGCTGTTGTCAGCATCTGTTCTGGACAAAACAATTATAGTCTTTAAGCTATTGTGAGTTGGGATTGAATTTGCCTCATTTCCCATTATAGCTTAAAGTACTTCTGATGATACATTAATTGGTACAAATATTTCCAACCAAATCCTAGAGAAGCAGCTGATTCAGCTAGGGTAAGGGGCTGGGGGCAGAGGGAGCATCATGTGTTGTTATCACCATCTTCATCATCATAGTGTTATGTCAGAAGTTAGAAGTCCCAGAGTATACATGGAGAAGCACAAGCCTGGAAACAGACCTCATAAATGAAGCAACCATTGCAATTGTTTATCAAAAGAAACTAAAGGTAAGGAGAGTCATCCTTATTGCTTAGAACAGACTCATCCATAAAACAGGGCCCCTCCAATTTGAGCACTGTTTTAACAGAACATCAAATTTCTTCTGAATACTGATATATAAACATAGATCAAAACATGAAGAAATTCAATATGTCTCCTTTACAAGAACAGTTAAAAATGAGACCTGCAAGTTTAGACCTGAAAAAGCAGTGATGCAGTATCTGGCTTAGGACTTGATCCCAGAGGCCAAGTCGTGGGTTCAGACTAAAAATTTGCTAGAAAGAGCCTCAAGTCACATAGGGAAGATGTCCCAGTCCAAGCTGAGGACCAGCTACAGAGCCAAAGACTAGCAGCCAGAGACTGAACAAGGTCAGACCAAATGAGTGAATCCTTCCAGCAGAATACTGGGTTTGCCCTCAGTCATTTAAAGGTATTCTGGTACCTGATGCAGTAAGACATAGCCAGCCTTCAGGCAAGGATGATTAAACACTACAACATCTTCTGGAAGGAGGGGGAATGGAGCAGCCAGGCTGCAAGCTCTCTCTCCCTGGGGATTCTGAAAACAGACATCTTGGTGGATGACTTAGGCCTTCTAGAGCTGGGACTTGGAAGATTAGAATTTCATCCCCTTTTCTAAATTGTCTCATCACTTTCATCTAATGTGCTGGAACTCTTTACACAGATTTTGGCCTTCTTAAGAGCTTTAAGAAATGAGTAAATGGAATGAAATACTCTCATTTTCTAAAAGTCATTGAATTAAACAGGAGAAAGCTTATACACAGCAGGTGAATACATCTCTTTAAAAGGCTAACAATAAAATAATCACTGTTTTCTGTGATGGATGCTTACTCAGAGGGTAGTGGTTTGCTTGTCCATCTCATGAAGGGAATCTGCTGTGGCCATAATTGATCTACTACCAGTATAATCCATTATCTATTTGGTGACAATAGCATGGAATAATGAGACTGGGCAAGTTAACAATCCCTTTAGAGTAATTGTCATTTCTCTCTTTGCCAATTGTATTCTGTGTTTATTGACATTCCTGTTTGTATTCAAACCTGGTGCTGAAACTGCTTCCTTGTCAACATGACCCTTCTTACAGGCAAAGGCAGCTTTAAAAATTGTCCCTTGCCCTGTGGTCATTCCTCTTTGCCTATGATTACAGTAGGTCCATGATTGGTAACAATGGCTGGAAAATGAAGTCTGATATTTCTTGAGACTCAGCAACTGTCTATGGGCCCAGAGATCCCTCCTTTCAGCACAGGCTATTATCCTTCTCATTCTTACACTGGGTTCTGCTATTCCCTAACCCACCGTGGGAAGGTCACACAGCTCCTGGCCCAGAGATTTGAACCTAAGTAATTGCTCTTAGATGAAAATGTCCTCATTCCTTCTTTTTTCTGAAGAATGAATGGAGGCTCAGAACAAGGAACCACCATGGCAGAGTTCACTCAAGTAGACAGAGGCTGAGCCTCATTAACTATCTTTGTGCCCATCTTTTTGTTATAACAACACTAAGAACGGTCATCAGTACTGAGCAATAATATATACTAGATACTTTGTGAATATTATTCCAATCTCCACCACAATTCTGAAGTAAGGAATTATTATCCCTTTTCACAAATTAGAATACTAAGTCCTAAAAAATAAGTTATCAAATACCACATCATTAGTACGTTCTTGAGGACCTTAGCAGCACATGGGGCAATTCTTGAACCTTCACTCTCAGCCTTCTGAGAAAAACCCATCCAACACTCACTACCCTTGCTTATCACATCCTCTACAACCCAGCATTTGTCTCCTTCTAGACTGAAAAATGCCCCTTAATATTTGCAAATTGTTTATTATAAATTTTGTTATTGATCTTTATTATAAATAATGTGTATTATAAACTTTTCATATGAATTCAGAAATTATGTTCTAGTATATCCTTAGACTGTTTATGTCCTCTATGGCTCTTATTGCATTGCATAGTATTATATAGAAAGATATGCTCTCAAGTGACAGAAAAGAATGAAAAGGAAAATTAGCCTTTGGGGTGATGGGGACTCAAAAATGCATCTCCATTCAGTTGTTCCAGGAAAGCATGGCTTCCTAGGAAGATAATAACAACCCATGCAGGAGCCACTGTGAGATCAGGATGTTTCAGCTGTTTGTCTCCACATACCTAATATGGCAAAACTGAGTCTCAGGAATTCTAAAGTTGGTTTGAACAAGTGGTCCATTCATTACGACTGTGAGAGTGACTTTCTCAGCCTTCCTTGGAGAGACTAGATTTACAATCTGGCATTGATCCTGGTTTACTTTCTATGTTGACCTGGACAAGTTAGATAAGCCCTCTGAGCTTCTGTTTCTTTGTAAGCAAAGCAGGATACTAAAAACTTGAAAAGAATATTCTGAGGACAAAATTATTTAAATGTTCTAATGTAACACTAAACAACTAACACTAAACAATGCTGAAGAAATGGCAGTTCCTCTTCCTTTCCCTTCCTTGGCTTTTTCTCTAACCCCTTTCCCCTCTCAGTCATTTTGATCTCATTTCCTCATCAGTCTCTCTCTTATGAAGCCCCCGTCATCAAAGTTTCCTGTGGTCCTGTGCTTCCTTTGGCATCATACTGCTTTCCCGTATGTGACAAGAAGGCCAAAGGAAAAAGCATACTGATGGTGCCATGGCTGGTGTCTAGCTGTGCCCCCAAAGCCTCAATGAGGTCATAGGTGGGACTTTTTCAGAGGTGGCTGGATCCAGAGTGTGTGATGCTGGGATTGGGAGTGTGTGATTACTAAATCAGTCCACTGACTTGTTTTGCACTGTCCCAATCCCAATAGCCTTGCTAAAATACATAAAATGGGCAGAAGATGCTGTTAAATCCCTTGCTTGCTTGCTTTTGCTGCCTCCTGCCTGCCTTGAATTGTTTCTCCTCTGCAGTGCCCCTCTGCCAAGCCACCCTCCATTGGAGCCAGTTGATTATGGACTGAAACCTCTACAAACTGTGAGCTAAATCAGTCTTTCCTACTTTATCTTTGGATGTCAGGTATTTCTGTCTCAGCAAAGAGAAAAGTATTTAAGACAAATGGCAACCTCACTGGTCTAAAGAACTTAGCAAGAGGAGGATTTGAGGAGAGCAATAAGATCAAGGGGATAGAGTCATGGCTGGATAACGATAAAGACACTATGTAATAAAACACTTTTCTAGTCACTGTCTCTGACTCTATTCTCATCCCAGGCAGATACAAGTATTATTCGTCTTTCTCCTTGTGACTGCAGTTGAATAGGGCCCTATGAGCAGTTCTTGGCCATCAGCAGGCAGCAGTGATGAGCATGATTTTCAGGACAGAGAATTTACTTTTTGGTGCAAGGTCCTCTGGCCCTGGTCTTGCTCACCATCGCAACTCTGAAGTATCCTGTTAGAGCATCATAAAACTACCACTTTAGGTTTTAGATGGGATAGAATGCATAAAGACCCCAGTAGATACATTATGTGAAATGTCTGTTTTCTTGAGCTACAGAGTTTAGGTATGTCATTACCACAGAATAATCTATAGAGTATGACATCCCAAATCTTCACTTTCACATTACAGTCTTGTAAAAAGTTATTTTTCTCATCCTTGTTGTTCATCATTGTTGTTCTATCCAAGTAAGTAAATTGTGACCTTACAAATCTTTCAAGATAGAGCACTAGACTATGAGACAGGAGACCTATGAAATGTGATATTTAGTTCTAGATTTTCTATCAACTAACTATAGGATCTGAGGTTAGTCACACCCTGAAAGGCCTCACTGTTCTAATCAGTAAAATAAGATGGCATTTCCCCCAGTGTACATGTACATGAAAAGTACAGAGGTTCCACCATGGTGTTCGGGAGGAGACTCCGCCAGAAGGCAAAGCATGCCTTCCCCTGAGCCAGCCAGTGTGCCGGCTGGGAGAGCAGAAGAGCATGCCCTAACCTCCAAGAGACTGGCTGATTCAGAGAAACAATAGCAACTGAGGTGAAAGGAATAGCTTGGTGCTTGTGTTGTTTGACTGACATTGCAGACCTGGGGCTGGTGGTCTGGGCATCTACTTGGAGGATGGCAGTGTGCACCGTGGCAACTGTGGGGAATTTCCTTCTGCCTTGTTTTTGAAATCCAATGCTTTGCTCCATTTTACTGTTCTGCTTTATTCCTGTGTCTGGTAACCTGAGCAACTATTTTGAAGATAACAATATGCAGTATAACAACCATTGTTAAATTCCTACCATCTTGTTTTGAAAACCTATATAGCTATTGTTGTTGTTGTCATTTCACTTTTGTTGTTGCTTTTTGGTTTGCTTGGATCTTTATTTTTTCATTTTTTCTGTTTAAAATAAAAAATTGTACAATAGATATTGTGGGGCTAGGGGTTTAGCTCAGCAGCATAAGCGCCTATCTGGCAAGCGCAAGGTCCTGAGTTCGATCCCCAGTTTCAAAAATAAATAAATAGATAGACAGATATTGTGAATTGGGAAGAAACTGTTCAAAAGAAAAGACAAACTGTGATAGTGGAAAGGAAGAATGGATAAAAGAGAAAAATGTATGTATATACAAGATAGGCAAGGTACTTATGTAACTAGCTTCTGTTTGTTCCTTGAAAAGAATGTTTTGCGTCAATATTGTTTAGATACTAATGCCTATGTCCTGTATTCTGAATAACTTCTACAAGATACCAATATGCAGTGTATCAGGTGTTGTAACTGTTCTACTACGCTATTTTGAAACTCGTTTTCATTGTTTATCTGTTTTTCTCTTTAAAATAAAATTTTTTAGAAAGTAGAGAAATATTGATTTTGAATGTAGTTACATTTGACAGTAAATGACCCATAATTAATGAATGACAAGTTGGTCTTTTTCTATGTGTCTTTAGTACTACTTTGTAAATAAAGTCTCAGTTTGATACCACTGTCTTTAACACCTCATTAATAGCTGTTAGTTTTCCTTTTAACAGGAAAAGCAAACTTCAGGTTGCTGTGAAGACAAAAGTATTTAGCCTGATTATAATAGCACTGTTTTACTTCATTATGTTTAAATGGTTGTCTTGTATTTATGGCAAGTGATGCCAGTTTTCTATCAAAGATATGATAGAAACCTCTATAGAACTAATTAATTTAGAAAAGTGAACATGTTGAAATAAAACACATAATAAATGGGACCAAATGTTCATTTTAATATCTTCTTTCATGTCGGAGAGCTTCACTGATCTGACATTCCTGACCTCTAATTTCTCACACAGCATCACTCATTAAGCAACTTTATTCACTCTGCATGAGGCAGGCATGGGGAGGGTGCCACATCTGTTTGAAAACTGAGGAATGAAATGGGCACACTTGGGTCAGCAACCCTTTCTTCCTCTTAGAATTTAGGTACCCAGAAGAAAATTTACTCATGAATAAGTATTAAACTTCCAGTCCAATTGGAAGAGTCCTAGCAGCAGGTTATTTAATACATCTTTAATGTGTATCTATGATATGCTAAGTTCTGGCTATATCCCTTCTTTTTTGTCTTCCTGTGACCTAAAATTAGTACTGTCTTTGGAGGGCCCCAGACCACCTTTATCTGGTCAGGAAGTGTCTTCAGTTCTCAGCTTTTGAATCGTCTCAGAGGCAAAAGAGTCAAGGGCACTGATGAGCTTGGAGTCCTGGAAGAAAGCATCATGTAGTCATCATTGTAAATCACTGGATAGAAACGAGCAATTGTTTTCAAGGTATCTGGTCAATCCCCTCATGGCCTAATCACCATCCACCCAAGGAGACTAACCATGAGAAAGTTTAGTGATTTCCCTCATAGTGAACAGTTTTGCCAGAAGGTTCTGAGTAAAAGTATTCTGTCCTTCTTTGGAGAGTAACAGTTTTGTGCCTAGGACTTATATATGCTTACGTTGGTTCTCCATCACTTAACTAAGGGGATGCCCTTTTACCTATAAAATTGCTCTTTTAGGGCTGGGGATTTAGCTCAGTGGCTTAAGTGCCTGCCTGGCAAGTGCGAGGTTATGAGTTCAATCCCTGGTACCAAAAAAAAAAAAAAAAAAAAAAAGATTGCTCTTTTATTTTCTATTGTGGTAGTTATGTCACTGCTTTGTTTACTTGTCTATGGTCTGACTCCCTCCCTTAGACTGCAAGCTCACTACCTTTTTACAAGGGCTTCTGAACTGTTCAAATATATATTCCCAGTGTCTTGAATATATTAATTAAATCAATCAATGCTTTCATATTCCACTTGCTGGAAAAAGAAAACTAGGATGTACCTTTCAAGAGCTAATTAGCAGTCATTCCATAATATCATTATTTAACTTTGGAATTGAGATTTGTGCCAATTGTTGCTACTGTATGTGGCTTTAACTCTTGACTATATTTTTGTTCACTGCATTTCTATTTATTAGTTCATTAACATGCTACCTATAGCAAGAAAGTGTTTTTAGTGGCTTGTGATAAAGTCAACTGTCAGCACACAAAAGATAAAGGGTTGTAAGTAAGAAAGGACCCAAGAGAAAGCTTATCAAGAAATCTTGTTAAGGTGTAACATTGTATTGAAATCTATACAAGATCTGTGCTCTACTCCTTTTTCTGCCCTTTGCTGGGTAAAGGTGACTTGGGCATTTAAAACTGGTTTGAAACAATTATTCAGAAACTTCTGATGAACCTGTCTTAAAGCCCTGTAGCCCTTGAATTCCAGGTATTATACATTTGCAAACTCACAGAGCCACACTGACTTTTTAGTAGCTGGCTGTGTTGGCACAAATCCTATCTTCCCATCTCCTTGCCCTTTTAATGCATCTGAACTAGAATAGACTCGAGGTTTTCCTCAGGGCATAGTATTAATAACTTGCATTTGTTTTCTGAATACCTTTTACAGTAGCTTCTCATGCATTACCCCATCTGAGCATCTCAGTTCTTTTATACAGAAGGAAGATAGTCACTATTTTTCCATTTTTAAAGATAAGACTCTGTTTAAATGATTTACCAAAGGTTACAAAAGTCACTGGCAGAACCTGCACTAACATACCAAATCTCTGCTTCTTTAACTTTGCCTTTTTTCTGAATTGTTTCAGAACTTTTTAAGGATCCCAAGAGATGTGATATGCTATCCAGGGCTACTCAGAAGTTTGACTCAGGGAGATGTCTCAAGACTTCAGGCCTGGATGCCGGTTCAAGGTACTAATGAGCTTGAACTAAGTGGATTTAGCAAGATTGTCCAGGTTATGATTTGTCACCTTTCTGAGAAAACTCCGAGACCCATAGGGTCTAGGGACGGCCAACAATCTAGAACTAAATTTGTACTGTTCCACTTTAAAGAGCAGCTATCAGTCAGTATTCTTCCCAAATGCAAGTTCATTGAAAGTGTCTTTAAAAGCAAGGAGTTCTATTTCATTAGTCCCATATATTTTGAGGGTTTGGGCAAAGGTGTAAGAATTCATATAGATAACTTCCATACAAACTAGTAGATTCAATGCATTACATAATCCATTCAATAATGAAGCCAATCATGCTTGAACTGGTTGTATCCAGACCATATCCTTTTGAGACACATCATGCCTCTGTGATATTCACCATATGGAACCAATGTAAAACATAAGCCTCGTGTCTCTCCTCTCCCTGTTTAGACTTGTTATTCCTCTACTCTGTCCTCACACAGAGCTCCTTCCATGTCTAAAAAGATACCTTCATTCTTCTGACCCAGCAGATTATTTCTGTTTTCTGGCATTTATTTTAACAGAAGCAAGGGAAGAAGGAATCTCATTTACCAGTCTCCAAATGTGTCTAGAACTAGGCTCAGCAATATCAAAAGTATGATTTCTAATTCTGATAACAGTTCTGTGAGGTGGTTACTTCACAAATGAGAGAAGAAAAGTCATCCAGACTGAAATTGCTGGTGGATTGTCAAACCTTAAACCCATGGTCTTTAAGTACATTAGATGATGTGAACCCCAAGATAAACCTGGCCTACGTGAGCCTTGGGTCTTTTCTTTGGGAGTAGAGGAGAAATCAACCTTCCCATTTTTCTTTGCCTTAGTGCAGGTGAAAGAAGTTCAAGGGCAGTTACTAGGCAGAGAAGGGGGAAAGTTTCCAGAGGGCACGACAGGGGCCTTGGGGGCAGAGTCCAGCAGAGATGGAGCTGCTGACAGTTGCTTTCCTAACGCACCGACCGCATAGCCCTCCCGACCCTGCTTTTCAGGACGGAGAACTGCTCTCTTTCCGGGCCCCTTTGGCTCTGCGCACTGCACTGCCGGAGTACTGGAGGCCCGAGTGGAATCTCAGAAGGCCGGAGAGCTACCAGCGGCTGACGGTGGAGTAGGAAAGAACGGTCTGGTGCAAGGCTTGGACTCGGTAACGTAAGGGATTAGATTAGCCACGTGACTCCAAGAAGGCGGAGACAGGCGGGCTGGAGGGAGGACTGGCAGGCGCGGGGAGGGGCGGGGGTCGGTCTGCATAATCGAGGCGCTGTTCAGCAGCAGCGGCTGCCTCCTGCCTTCCTCGCCGCCACCCACCTGCCCCCCGCATCGCAGCCAGAGCGACAGCTCTGCTCTGAAAGCGGGCCGCCAGCCACCAGCCCTGGCAGCTAGTGCACCTGCTCCAGAGCTCTGGTGAGTGACGGCCCCATCATCACTGCCGGTCCCCGCTCCGTGACCCCCGCGCCTCGGCTGGCTCCCCGATACTGGGATGAAACGGGGAGCCGGAGCCAGAGCGAGCGGGGAGCGGGAACATGGCGCGGAGGCTGCGGCCCTCAGGGAAGGGGGTCCCTGGAAGGAGGGTGAGCTGGGGCGCCGGGGGGGGGGGTGTCCTGCTGGCCGCGAGCTGGGCCAGGCTAGCGCCAGCGGACGCCGGGCTCCATTCCCCGGAGCTGCCCGGAGGGCCGGGGCGGGCGCAGCTGGGGCAGCGGAGCCGGCGGAGGGGCGAGCTGGGGCCGCGTCTGGGCCGCCTGGGGCTTGGCAGAGGCCGGGCCCGTCCTTTCCTTCCTGCCCGGGCGCGCTGCCTGCTCGGCCCGCTCGGTTCCCGGCCCGGACCTGAGACTGTAGAGATGCTTTTCGGGCGATGCATGCGACGTCTGCTCCCTTACCCGAGAGCAAACTCTTCAAAAGGGCTGACTCCTGCCGAGCCTGGCGCCCGGGCAGGCTGGTGCGCCGCGTGGGCATCTGTCCCCCGAGACCCGTGACAAGCCGGGGGCGGCGAGGAGGACGTGACGGGAGAAGTGTCCGGGCCACAGCGGGCACCCTGGGGCGACGACTTTCTCCCGCGCTGCTCCGTCCCTCCAGTGTCCTCTCGCGCCCTCCCCGCCCCGAAGCACATCAGTTGCCCACGTATACGGAAGGCTGGAGCAGCGCAGCCTGGCCCCGAACCCCCTTCTCTGTTCTGAGTCACCCCCACCGTGTGCATTTGACACTGCGATTGAAGAGTAAGACAGACGATGTGAGTAGCGCTCCTCACCCCTACCTGTGCGAAGCTCGGTTCGCTGAGTTCTTGAGCCAGTTATGGGGAAAGACTTCTGGCCAAAGCGGCGGGGGGGCGCAGGCTCTGACTTGAGTTGGCCAAGTGCCACCGGATGACCTGACTCCCCCAGGAGCTGGAATCCAAGGTAGCTCCGGGGAGTGTAGGCAAAACCCGGAGCGGCGGGTGCTGTCCGTGGTGCTGAAAGTTGTCTACGGTTAAGATGCGTATCAACTGCCAGCATCCTCTGCTAGGGGAAACTATTACAATCACGGAAAGACAGATTGGTGTTTAACTAGAAAACAACTTAAAGGTTCTCTGCTTTTCGGGTTTGTGCCTTCCCCTGTACTCTGCTTGAGAGGTTCTAGGCACTTCTGGTTGCAAAAGCAAGGAGGATCTGGCTTGCTAACTTCGGGTGTTGTCTCGTTCTTTTTTTCTGCCTGTGTGTGAGTCTGCCTGTCGGCAAAGTGTTGTAAACGCAGTTAAGGATGCTGTTTTGATAAACATTTCTGTAGGTTCCAGGAACTGGAGAATTATAAGGCTACAAAAAAGGGGGTGGGGAGATGCTTCAATTACCAGGATTTTCTGTTACAAGTCGTGGCTTTTTTTCTCTTCTCTGCATCCTTCTCTCCCCACCACACGTTGTTTACATCTTCTAGACACAGATTTTTAAGCAGCTCTGTGCATTTGTCTTTTTAACCAGTCTCTAACATCTAAGATGAGAAAAAGAGTAAGCCAGTTTGGGGAGACCAAGGTAAGAGAATGTTTATTAAATAAGTACTAGCTGTTAGGAATTATTATCTCATTTAAATTTCACAATATTATATACATATGTATCACACATATAAGGACATTAGGAATCTTGGATCCAAAGGTTGAATTCAAGCTCAAGTCTGCTTTCCTCCAAAGTCCAAACCATTTTCATCCCCCTCATTTTGGTATTTATCTTTAAATAGCTTACAAGAGAATATAACAAAAGAATAACAAAGGAATCTGCTTTTTTCTTTCACAAGCACTACTCTCTCTTCCAACACTTTCCTCTTTAATCTGTTCATCCACCATCATTCACTGCCACCCTCCTAAATATTTTGAGGGATGTTGCTTGCAATACTACCATTCACACAACTTGAGCTCTGGGATTACAGAAAGTTAGGAGACTAAACCAACATGCTTTCTTGAAAGAAAAGAAAGGCTTTAGACAGTCCAGAAGGCAAGAGTCTACATGTGCTTTCTTATCCTGAGTTATATTACTGAGTTTTGAGCTCTAGCTATTCTAATAACATTAAAGTCCTGTTCATCTCCATTATGTAACAAAAAAGAAAGCTTGGAAACCCAAAGATGATCATTGGTCTAAATTACAAGAGTGAAAGGCAGTATTTAACCCTTTAAAGGTAGCATTTGACTCCAGAGCCAATGCCCTTACCACTACTTCTCCATGACTGAAATATTCTTCTGGGATGCCTTCTGTCATTATCTTTGACAAAAATGGCAGAATCACTTACCTATATTTGTCACATACCACAAACACAACACATAAGCAGTGCTCCTAGTCACTTTTTCTTTCTGCTCTTTTGTCTCTGGTTCCATCATTCTGGTGTTGTCTGACTCAACATAACTGATAGATATGACCAGTCTTCCTCAATAAGTTTCCCAATGACAGCAATTCACAAATAAAGACACTATTGTGACATTTCTCAACTTACCCTTATATTGTCTATCAGTCCTCTTCTATGAATTATTTCTAAAAATAACTTTCCCAAAATTGATTAAGTATCTTCCCATACACTCATAGTGACTAAAAGATGTAGCCAGAAATAAGGATCATTCTAAGTGCTAATATCTATAAATGCTTACTGACATTGGGCACTATCCTAATTCCCCTCAGTTCATGGAATCTTCCTGATTCTTTCAAGTTGGTAACTTCATTGGAGATGGTCCTAGAGACACAGGCACTCTAACATATAGCAGAACCTGATGTGCTATACATTTCTTTTTATTTTTCTTTCCAGCTCATGGTAAAATTTCATCTTCATTAATTGGATTTCTGTAGCCCTAGTGATTGCATTGGCAAAGATGATGTTTTCTATTGAATTGATAGTTCTATACCACTCCAATACATGAGGTTGAAAAATTCAAATGTCACTGTCTAGCTCGTTGTCTTAGTATTTACCACAACATAGTTTTTCCATTTGTTCTCCCTTCCTTAAAAGTTCCCATATGCCTTCTTATTACTAATACCAATACTCCACTCCTTCTCTGGAACCAAATAAATTATAGCTCATAATTAATTATATAACTTCTATTGTATCCGCACTAGGTAATCTGCAAAGATACTATTGCTGGGGTGCTCTGTGCCCTATGCACCAGAATTTTAAACTACCTAGAACTACTCTAATCCAATATGGTAACCACTAGTAACATATAGCTAATTAAATTCAAATTAACTGAAAATTTTAAAACTTAAATTAGTTAAGATTTTAAAAATTTAATACCTTTGATACACTAACTATATTTCAAGTGTTCAATAACCATATGGGGCTAGTGGCTACTTACTGGTTATTTCAGACATATTTCCACTGTCACAGAAAGTTCTGTTGGACATGCTAAAAACATTCATACATCAACCAAGAACCAAGTATTGAGAAGAATTTAAGAGACCTTACTTTGAAGCTTCTGCCAAGAAAGAAGAAAAGGTCACTTGTACCTGGTAACTCCAACAACTAAATATGTCCACACTGGTCTAGTTAGCAAGAAGAGCACATGACTTGCTCAATGAGCTGGTAGCCCTGGGCTCATTCTATATGGATTCCATTTTACCATACAGTACAATGTTTCCTGAATGAGGTTTGCTAGTTTCCTGAACTTCAACTTGGGAATGATCTGAAAGTTCCTACCTAAAATTCAAGTTCATATATCACAAAGTTTCCTTGCACCTGTGTGTGCATCCGTGTGTGTGTGTGTGTGTGTGTGTGTGCACTCATGTGTGTGTATCACATCTCAGTAAGCAGAGTATGATAATCTAGAGACAATCTAAAGACAAGAGAATTGTGGTCAGTAATTAGTGTACCACTTATAACAGTCACATTATAAAGTCCTTAAAGTTCTGTTCCTTCACCTGTAAAATATTAAAGAGAATCACCGTAACTATCTTGAAAAGCTATTGTGAGACTCAAAGTTTAGGCACATAGTAGCACTTTGTAAAAGGCCTGATGAAACCTGAATTATTGAATATTTCTTATACTCTAAATAAAAATAGAGTAGTTTCAATTGAATGTCTTTCTGATTGTTTTTAATCTTTGATATGAATGTGCTTTGCCTTTGTTCTCATTTATTTCATTAAAAAGTGAATTTTTAGAGAGGAGGATATTGGCCATTGAACCACTGGCCTTTACACTGAGCTACATTCCCAGCCCTTTTTATTTTTAATTTTGAGACAGATTTTCACTAAGTTCCAAAATTGTCCGGGCTGGGCTCCAACTTGCAATTCTCCTGCCTTAGTCTCCCTGAGTGCTGGAATTATAGCTATATACCACCATACCCAAAAGAAAAGTAGAATGTTGAATTAAAAATTTTTATGGTTGAGCTTTCTATTTAGTTGGGTTCTATTAATTAAAACACTGCATAATTTATAGTTTCAGTTATTTAACCTTGAACAATTCCTTCTCAAAAGACTATGACATCTTATGAGTGGAAATGGTTTGTACCTTTTAACAAATAGTTTTAATTTTCAATAATTATCCTTTCATGATAGCAGAAATTCAGAAAGAATAGAAAAATATATTATGGATATTTCTCAGTATTGGTGGGTGAAAGGTATAATTTCAAAGAAAAATTTCTGTTAATTACTATTTGAAATGAGTATCTTACTTATCTAATAAGTTAATGTAAACAAAATATTTTATTTAATGTATTGATTAACCCAAAATAAAAGTAAAACTTATAATTTAACTGAATTATCAAGTTTGCATTAAGAAGTCTGGCTTTAAATAGGAGTTTTTATACCATCTATTTACTACGTAAAATCTATTAGGGTCATGAATAATTGTGCACCTAGCTAACATTTGCTCCCAAACCTGGTGCCTGGTGCCTACTCCTACATCTTACTCCATGCTATTATGCCTCAAATAAGAGTGTTTTTCAAATGCAGCCATAGCTTACTTACTGGCTCACCACTTGACACATGGATTTTTTTTTCTGGTAGCATAAAAGCAAACAATACCGAGATATTGTAGAAAATGTCTAGAAATGAACCTATCCTATCAGCTGATTCTTAATTGTTATTTGTTGTGGTAATAATTCATCTTAAAAACCCAAGTCATTTTATCTATCTTATGTGTCATGAATGCATGTGTGTATCTATGTATTCACTAGCAAAGCATCTGAGTATGCCCAGAGATTCTCTCTGGTTCCAGGATCACTGGAAAGATTTTCATTCTTAAGAATTTAAGTCTCTGCAAAGACATTAGTGGTAACTTGTCAGCTGAAATATGCACTTCATTCTGATTCAGGTCAAGTATGCCACTCTCAGGCCTTTGTTACATATGGCATTATATTCCTGAAGGGAAAACTAGTAAGACTGTCAACTCTGGCCGCTAGCAGATGAAGCTAGCTTTAATCAGAAACATCTTTTGCTGGGAGTCACGGTTGATTCACTTGGAACTTTTTTATTTCATAGAAAGACATGGATTTTAGAAAAAGGGAAAGGGCATTTCTTTACAGATCTAAAGAGTTCAATTATCTCTGTCTTGTGGCTTAAAGTATTTCTCTTATTTTATATCCCAGGAAACAAAAAGAATTGATAATGTAGCTTTGACATCCATCCTTGTAGCATACAATCATCCATTTGATCAATGTCATTGCAACTTGTCTCTTACTGGTACAGAAATGCAATGGTCAAGTGTATTTGGCACTCTGATAGCCTGCCACATGGGTGTTCAATAAGTATTTATTGAATTCAGATCATTGTTCCAGATCAGTTCATTTCATATACTCATCTAGCCAACTCTTAACAAGAAATGAACATTCCTCATGGTGCTTTCCAGTAACAAATAGAATAGTAGACACACATATAGCATTAAATCTTTTGCCGACAACCACACTCTTAGCCTCTCTTGAGGCATAAGTAGTGCTGTCCAAGATAGAGTGCTCCTGACAATTACGTCTTGCTGTTTCCTTCAAAGAACAAGAGGCATTTCAGTACTAGGGTCTCGAATTTTACCTGAATGAGGCAGCCTTACAAACTCAGAGATTAAAGGGCTTTGTGTCTTCTCCTCCACTTTTTCTTTTAAAAGATAGTTGGCATTTTCTTGATCAGCTTTCATGTTAGTGGCAGGAATTGCTATTGTTCCTAAATTCCAGGGGAAAAAAGGTATACATTAGGTTGAAAACACATACAGGGCTAAAGAAAGCCTGATGGGCCACAGAATATTACCCTTTTCTAAGAATAAATAGGCTTTTTTTTCATAAGTTCCAAATTGTGATTACTGACAAAAATTAAAGAAAAATAAATAAATCATTCTATTCTAGCATGCAAAAGCAAATGCTCACAATTAATTATTTTTATTTGCCCAGGGCAAAATATTCCAACCCAATAAATAGACTTACAAATAAGCAAACTAGTTTCTATAGCCTCTTCACTTTTTGAATTATTTTTAAAACAATCAGCAAGTAAAAACCAGTTGCACCCAAGTATTTGAACATTCTGCTGACAAAATAGTCTTTATCATTGTCTTCATTGGTTGTTCATTAGAGATTATATCTACACAAAGTATATCTATAGGATATTTTGTAATGACCATATAAGTCGAGCCTCACATTTCAACCAGGGAAACTGAGAACAAGCACATCACACAAGTTAGTGACAGAAACAGAAGGAAAGCTGCAGTGTCCTCTCTCATCCCCACTCTTGTGCCTTTTTTCACATCATCATCTTTTCATTAGTCATGAAAATTTGTTCAGCCCTTGTTTTTAGCTTCTTCAGCCAAACTTTAGTAAAAATTTTTAGTAAAAATTCCTATGAGTAAAAAAGTGGAAGTATTTAGATTTTAGAGTATTTCTCTTTGCACATTCAGATGAAAGAACTAGTGGTCAAGAGAAATTAACAGGTAGAAATTTCATGGGAGGAACATGAACCAGAAAAAATAAAAGCATAGAACACCAGAATCCTTTTAACAAGAATCTGGGCAAGAATTTATCTCCTCTTACCTTCTGCATCTTTACCTCTAAAACAGGACATCTTAATTAAACAGTGTGATAGGTCATAGAAGCTATAACATTCTATAGTTATATGAAAAATGAGGAGGGGCTTGAATAGTCTGTATGCTTGCCTCAATGAGATTATATAATCAAAATGAAAACAAAGTTCCTATTTCCATACTGTTACTTATTGGAAGCTCTGATATTCATGCTAATATATCACCTGGCAATGAGGAAAAGAGTAATCGTGGTGATAGCTCATACTTATTTACATTTATGATGACCAGTATAAGATTATTATCTCAATTTTACAAATGAGAAACCTATATTCAAATGTAGTTAAATAACCCATCCAAATTCATATAGCTAATAATTGTGTGCTTTTAAGCCCCATGCTACACTGCCTCTGTGAAGTCCAGGAGTCTCTCAAACGATGTGTCACTTGTAGGCCACATAACACACAAGTCCTATCTCTGAGGAATTCCTATTTTACTTCCCTTTTATGGCTGCAAGAGCAATGAAGAAGGTGACTAGAACTTTGATCCATGGTTCTAATTATGCTATATAAGGATATGTATTTTTCAATCAGATGGTTCTTGTCCTTGGAGTTGACTTACAAGTAAGTCAATTATTCCAGTTGTTGAATGCCACTGACCATTTGTTCCAGTGGTTCAGCATGGAACGCTGGTGCTCTGCAGACTGCTGTATGCAATGTGGGCCACTCTGCTATCTTTTCCTAGAAAGTGTGGACAGCTGCATTGCCAGAAATGCTTGAGTGTTGGTGCAAGATCCAGCACCTTGTAAAACTAAAAAAGTCATCCCAGCGCGTCTTCATTGTTTGCTGGAGTCTGCTGGTTTCTGCCTGCAGGGTTTTGAGGCAGTGTTTAAGGCGAGAGAAATAATCTAATAATCCAAAGAGTTGTTAAGGCAGAGAGAGAGAGAGAGAGAGAGAGAGAGAGAGAGAGAGAGAGAGAGAGAGAGAAGATATTCTAGAGTGCCAGTTCCTGGAGTTGGGCTTGAAGGAAGAGTAAGCTAAAACTTTCAAAATCATGTTGTGAAACTCCTTGCCTTCTCATTAAACATATGTTGCCAAATTAGTCACAAATTCAATATACCACAGTACTCATCTTTGTAACTGTGGATTTTACTGTGTGCTAAATTTGCTAATGGGCACTTATTATTAGCAGAGAATGGTGACAGTAGCCAAATATATAAATATACATATTCCTTTAGCTCTAGTTTCTGCTTTGGTAAACTAGCCACATATCCTACCAACTCCAGAGACAATTATAGAGTGTGTAACTCAACTTCCGTCTCTGTGGTTTACTAGACATTTTGTGAGGAGTGAAATGGTCTAGAATTCAGAAGACTTGTTCTCTAATCTCAGCTTTGAAATATACTGTGAAATATGAGCTAGCACTATCCAACTTCTTCAGGATTTAGTTTCCTTATCTTAAAATAGGAAGAAAAGAATCTTACTCTCATCACAAAAAGACCAGTGAGATGGCCTTAAAGTTACCTGTAAGCTGTAAAGTCTGTACAAAAGTAAAGGATGAATTTTCAGTCCTTCTTAATCATAAACAGCTCTCAAGTTGCTGACATCCAACCCTGAACTATAGGTGACAGCAAAATTGATATCTTTAGGATTAAGAAAATCTTGAAGCTAAATCTGTAAGTCAAAAAAATGGTACTTAAAATACGGATAGCCTCCTGGCTCCTCAAAATAATGAGTCGCAATGTAGTACAACACCCTGCCACTAAGGGGTATTTTCATTGCCATAGACGGGGTGACTACTGGATTTTTGTGGATTGGGATAAAGAATATGAAATACACTGCCCTAAATTGGACCATCCTACAAAATTAAGAAAATTTTACACTGAAAACACCAATAGCATTCCTCCTGCACTGAGAAATATTTCTCGAAGTGATGAGCAAGGTCCCTAATTCTCCAACTGATGCAGACAGAGAATTTACTTTTGTTCTCCTCATCCAGATGAAATCCATCCATGTGGTTGAAAACAGGTCAGAGGAATTACTCACCTTCCAAGTGTTTTGAGAGGGAAAAAAATGAAATTGGAGATTAGTGATTTTAAAATCAGCTCCTGGAAGCTTCTACAAGAAGTCCGCTCTAACTTCAGCAGGGTCATGGAATTCCAGTAGATCAATGTGCCTATCATGTGAGGTTTTGACTGGGGACCCAAAATCACTCCATTATGCTTCTAAAACCATCTTCTTTGCAGTTGAAGAAACAGAATTATGCCATTTCTTTATCATGCACATAGGTCTAGTTTAGCACTGGACATATGGTCCCTATCCATAAGTCACCTAACAGACAGAAAGGTACTCCATTAACTATATATACAAGACACATGCTACAACCTGAAGGAGTCTCCAAGGAGAGACCAGAGAAAAAATTCATCCTCACAGAGCAAATTAAAGCTGAACTCTGGGGGTATGTAATATTTTCTCAGGTGGTAAATGAGAGAGAAAGCTGTTGAGGAATAGGAACGGTATAAGCAAATGATGGTGATGTGAACAGCAGAGACAGAGATGCAAGCTGGTGTGTTTAGCTGGCTTTGATCAATAGGTCATATTGGAAGGACTCTGAAGAGACTTGAGACACCTGGGTGGTGCATTCATTTACCCTGGTATTTATCCTTTGAACAGAGTTGTGTAAGTATTTTAGGAATGCTGTTGCATTTGAGACTTTGTTGCATACATCATGACCAAGGAATCTAATCACAATTGGTGGGAAAAAAATCATCTCAGCCTCCATGTTTTAAAACTGAAGTAATTATAATCCAGAAACACTAAATGACTTGCCCAAGAATGTGGCCCAATTTATTCTTTTTCTAGTATTAGGATAGTAGCAATTCAAATAAATGATCATAAGTAACCCGTGGGCACAACATCAGGATTAATGGAGTTACACAGACACTCTCATGGCACGATAGCAGCGGTATAAGGACTGGAACCTAGTCCAGCCTCTCGGAGGCCAGCACTCTGTCCTAGCCTGTGCTGCCCTCAGGGATTTTATTTGTCATCTGAGTGTAATCCAGTGAAACACGCAGTGTGATTATTCATGAAGTTCCAAGTTTTTCATTGCTATTTTCTTTACTATTAAAGCACAGTTCCTTCATTATAATCAGGTGATAGATAACATCCTGGGCTGCCTATACATGGCAGTTTTCTCTTTAGAAACGCAGACAAACAGGATACCTAATGTGGGCATGGCATTCTTCCCCCACCTCACAATCCTCCCCTGCCTCCTCATTTCAAACTGCCAGAGATTATAGGAGCACGGGCTGCACAGAAAGCATCGGAATCTCTGGTGGTTCTGTAAATAATATGCTGCTCATGCTCGTGTATAAATGATCACAGCCTCTCCATTTTCTACATGAGGGAGCCTTCAGAAAGATGAAGCAGCCTGTGCATGAAACACATCAGAGACAGGATTTCAGACTCCAGAGCTCTGGCCTTGTTTGTAACAGAGCAAAATTTTTTACCCATCTGCACACTTCTAATATTTTATCTAAGCTACTAGTCTTTAATTTTACCACCTAGTGAAGTTAGTCTGTGCATATTCAAGTTTCTGAGAATGATTGTTTCTTACTTCTTCTTCTCTCTGGCTATCTCTCCTCCAGCCTTCATCAAATACATATCCAAAAGAATCTAAGTTCATTCACTCAATTTAAGAAAGTGAAAACTGAGACCCAGAGAGGCAAAGCCATTTGCCCAGGTTTGTACAGCTCAAAGCAGTATTATGAACAGATTCCCAGAGCCTCAGTCCAGTGCATTTCCCTTCACAACAAACTACTGTTGCCTGAGAAGAAACAATAGCATTTTCTTTATTTTTTATTTTTTTTATTTTAAAAGGGAGTAAAATTAAATACAACAAAACAGAACATAATGGGACATACGAAAGCATAAATTTCAAAGCTAGACAACCAGAGATCTTCACTATTTGTCATATTGTCTTTTGTTTTCTTCCAAATGGTTGTCCTTATCTTTGCATATGGAGAGCTCTTACTAAATAACATAGCCAATCTTTTCACAAGATGTGTAGTTCACTGGCTCCCACTTGCTAGGCAGGGGGGAGGGGGAGGGGGGGACATGGGATGGGGGACAGGACGACATGAGATGTCTGATCCTCAGCCCACATGCAGGCAGGATCACAGTCTCCCCCCAGAGATGGAAGATTTCCTTGTTCTCCTGGCACCCCAAGTCAACCACACAGTGCAGATCCCAATGCACCAGGGTCTCTCTCCTTCAGGCCACCAAAAGTCTGCCACACTCTCAGCTGCCCCCCAGAGAGAGGAGGAGCTCCTTGTTCTCCTGGCACCCTGAGTCAACTGTATGGTGCAGGTCCCGATGCGCCAGGGTCTCCCTCCTTCGGGCTGCCAAAAGTTTGCCACACTCTCAGCCACCCCCCAGAGAGGGGAGGAGCTCCTTGTTCTCCCGGCACCCCGAGTCAACCTCACTATGCAGGTCCTGATGTGCCAGGGTCTCTCTCCTTCATGCACTGAAAGTCTGCCACACTCACAGCCATCCCCCAGCGAGGGGAGGAGCTCCCTGTTCTCCTGGCATCCCGAGTCGACCACATGGTGCAGGTCCCGAGGCATCACAGTCTCTCCCCTGCAGGCCCCCTAAAGTCTGCCATACTCATCTGCTATTTCTTCCTGATGAATTGACCATTCCATTTCCAAAGTTCTGAAATGGCCAACAGACCACAGAAAGAATTCTCTTTAGGCTCCTGTTTGAAACCATCAGCTACAGTGATCTGCTGGCCTTGCTTCAGGGCCACCAATAGCATTTTCTTACTTTCAAATTCCTGCACTCACATTGTACAACCCTATAAAGATGGATGGAAATGACCAATGTGCTGTATTCAGAGGATCATTCCAGGGCTTTGTTTACAATAACAATTCATTATTACTATGTTGTTACTGTCTATCTGTCATATTAAGAAGCTGGTCATGGAGGCATTTAATATATTTCTGGTCTGGAGGATGCTTATGTATCAAGGGCATCCCTCACGTAATGATCACCACAAAAAGCAGTGTGCCCAAAAGAAAGAGGACAGGATCTGTGGCCCCCATTACTTGAGAATAGCATAAAGTTTACCCAAAGCTCACTGAGAGGGTCAGGTTATTAGATATTAGACATTAGATTAGTTATCAAAAACTGGGTCACTGGGTTGATTTAAGAAAAATTGATAATGGCCAAGAAAGAAAACTCCCAAACCATTTCTGCTTCAGGGCAAACTGCTTTGTCTGAACTCATCAGCACGATGCATTTCATTTAATATAAAGTTTACAGTCAGACAGGATTTTTTAAAATCAATAGTGCTCAAATTTTCCATTTAAATTACTACTGAAAAATTACATTAGGTCAAAAATAGGTTGTTTCAATAAAGATTACATTAAAAAGAGATAGGAGAGAAAGTAACAGGAAGAGAAACCTAAGAACTAGCTTCTCTAGGAAGGGTTTTTAGGGTCACAATTTTCTCACAGGCTGACGGAGCTTATGAAATACAGAAACTTATTTTGCCAGTTCTATCAAGAGTGACCTGGTCTGTAGAACCAAGCCAACTCTGTAAATCCCAAATGACTGATTTGTGTATCAGATGCCAGTACACCCACATACAATGGGAGGCGTTCAGGAATGCTACCCAGTTTATTCCTTTTCTAATATTAGGAGAATGAGCAAACAAAATGACTGATCAGAGATAACCTGTGGGTACATTAGGATTAATGGAGTTCGACAGAAAATCTCATGAAATGTACCAATCAGTAAAGATAATAGAATTCACTTGAATTCTATCAGGTTATTAGAATAATTGTGCCCTCTAAATAAAGGGTTTTGTTCACACTGTTTCTCTAGTGATAGAGAAACAAATTCTTTTTGTTAAAAATAGAGAGTTATCTAGTCTCTGTGCAGTCCCTATCATCTGTTAGGATATTACTCTGAACAGTTATAACTACTTAACTCACAGGCCATGTTAATTAGTTACATGTGAGTCCCCTTTAGGGGAATCAGGTAGATCTTGCAGCTTCTCTGCCAACCACAAGTAAGCCAACCAAGTGGCTGAGTTATTTCTGCAAGGGACAAATCTTTGTGCTTTGTGCTGATTCTGTTTATTCCACATCAGGGAATGCTGCAGTCTGGTCTTGCTCTAAGTATACCTGGGTCTGATTTATCCTTGTCAGTAATCTCTGTATGTGGGCCCTGACACTTGAAACTGTATCTGTGCATCACTCGTACAGGAAACAGTCATGGGATGACTGTGACTCATCTTCAGCACATAGAAGGAACTATGTATCAGAAGTGTTTTTTTAATCTGACAGCATTGTTACTGCTAAAAGATCAAACTACGATTTGGCTATTTTTATTTTTCCCTTGAGCTGACTGGTGATCCTTATTTGAAGCAGGAACAAACTACACAGACACTTTGAGATTGATTTTAGATTCTGTCCTAGTCACAAAGATTTTGACACAGTTTTTACTCCAGCATCAGAGAGCAGGGGAAAAAATATCTGAATGAGTATAGACTGTCGTGCCAGAATTAAATTCCTAATATAGACAACTAAAATATGCCACTATAGGATTTAACTGTCAAAACAGGAGCAAGACTTTCTTGCTTCAGTACTATCTTAGCAAACAGTGTGTGTTTGTCCTTTCAGCCGCAAACCTTCAGTTATATATAAATAGTATGGCACCATCACAGTATATTGAGAATCCAGGGGGTCACTGATCACTGGAGCAATACAACGTCATCTCTTTATACCTGTGACTCCCATATGGCAAGTTATTGAGTCAAGAATTCTTAAAGTCAAGAATAATAATACTTCTGATATTAGCAATCATCCACATTTATTCATTAACACTCACGTTAATCACATGAAGTCAGTATTTTTGTTTTCGTTTCAGAGAAGATTAGAGAATTCAAACAACTTACCCAAGTTGTCATAGCCAGTGAGGGTTAAGGTCAGAAATGACATGACTTCTGATACCACGGTCCTTTCTATCTATGCTACCTGGTCACAATTTTTAAATCCTCTGCAACAGACAACCCTAGCATGTCCCATGCAAGTTTTTGAACAATGAGAACACCTCACAGGCCCATCAATGTTTTAACACATATTTAGACCCCCAGGTGCACAGATTTGGTGTGGGACTTAGAACAAGTCATATCTTTTCTAGCATTCAGTAATTCCATCAATAAAAGAAATAATGGTTCTTTATTCATTCATTCAACAAGTAGTCTAAAACTCGATGGGACCATGGAGGAAAAAAAAAAAAAAACTGGGAATCTCAAAAAAAAAAAAAAAAAGAGCCCCAGTCCTAAAATAAAAGCAATAAAAAATTCTAATTGCCTAGAGGATTATATTCAAGACTGGTGGCTTGGATTCATTTTCTTAATAAAACAGTTTGAATTTTTGTCATGTAACTGTCAAGAAAACAAAATTACAGGCTCAGCCACCCAATGTAATGTAGTACTACTTAGATACACAGAAACCTGGACCCTCAAGGTTCCTGTGAGTGGTTCGCAGGAAACATCTTCCCTAAAGTGTCAGCAATGCAGATAGCATCTCTAGACTCAAAGTAAAATTAATATCCTAGAAGTTCAAGATTCATTTCCATGTGCCAGGAATTTATTTCTTTCAGTGAAGGCTAGGATTGTTTATTGCCCCAAAGCAAGAAGTGCAGGAAAACCAATAAGCTGTAATGCAAAAACTGATGGCAGAAGGGATATTTATGAAACAAAACAGAGTGGGGATTTGAAAGAAAGGCAAGTAATTTGAAAGCCCATTTTGTTCAGATTTCTAAAGTTAATCTTGCTGATGGACTGGAGTGTATTAAGGAAATGTTGAGTGAGAGAGTAAAGAAAATCACATCAACAGCTGAGAGAGAGAAAGAAACTATTCTTTTAAAAATAATTCTCTTAAAAACAAAGTTAGAGTGCAAGGTGCTGGGATGTTTGCTGCGAAATGAGAAGTGAAGGCACATCTCATTTCCCCAATTGAGAGTCTAGTCACTGCAGCCCAGGATTTGGGACTGAAAAGTACACATAAAGCTGGGTGTGCTGGCACACACTTCTAGTTCCAGTACTCTGGAAGGTTAAGGCTGGACTGTAAGTTTAGGTCCAGCCTGAGCACCCTAGCAACTCAGTGACACCCTTCTCATAATAAAAAGGGGTTGGGGACAGAGATGTAGCTAGTGCAAAGGCCCTAAGTAAAATTTCCAGGGCCACCAAAGAAAGAAAGAAAAATACACATAAATAGCTGACTGTTTCTCAGTTCTAAGTCATTTGATTTGTCCCCAGTTTCCAGAAACTGGTTGCAAGAGGCATAACCATGAAGTAATTAACCAAGAGATCCCACCTGCACCATTCCCACAGGCCTAATTTATACACAGGGGGTCACATTTGAACTTTAAGGTGATTTTCCCCTCTTCACATCAGGGATATTGAGTCTTCCCTAGTACAAGCAGGGTGGGGCAGGAGTAAATGGAAATGAATAAATTAAAAAGTGAAATACACTTATCACAGCCCAGCCCATATACAGGGTTTATTTCTAGTCAGAAAGTAGGATAATTGCTATTGTAAATGGAGTGTTTAAAGTGTGACTCATGACATGCCTACACCACATCCCTGAGGCTGCTGCATTTCAACTTTGCTTAAATAGTTAAGACAGCTGCTTTAATAGTACACATCTGTAATCCCAACACTAGGGAGGCTGAAGCAGGCAGATTGCTGTGAGTTGACGCTAGCATGGGCTACACAGCAAGACTCTGTGTCCCCCACAAAAAAGCAAAAGATTCAGGGTTCTTTTTAAATAAACTGTAGAGTGATCCTCCATAGAGCTGTTTTGAGTTCAGCTGCTTGCAGTGTTTTAGAGAAGCATTTCAATACAATCCCAATGGCCATAAGATAAATAAACTCACCTCTCCTGGACCCTGAATAAACAGTAAGGAGATTGGGCTTTAACTGTAGACATGGGAGCCACCAAAGCTGGTTGTGACCAAAAGAGGAACAGAAGGTTCTGAATATGGTAAATAGGATGGGAAATAATAGGAAGCGGAGAGGGAGAGAGAGAAAGATAAAGGGTAATTGGAGACAGTCAAGCCAAAAGATTAAGTGGAAACTGTGTTAGGAAAAGCAAATCACAGCTCATAGTGTCAGGAGCCATCATTGCTATGCTGGTTGTGTTGGGCCATGTCACTCAAGCCTTGTTTGAAGAGCCCAACTCCAAGACTGAGAAGAGTGAGCATCCCTCCTATCCTTGGTTTTGCATCTGACTTCGGTAGCCTTCTTTCGCTCTCAGCTGGCAGGAGCCACTCTACTTGTAAAAAGAGGTAAAGGAAGTGAACAGGGGGACAGAGAAGGACAAACACCAGATGACTTTTGCATGGCTGGAACCAAAATGATGCCAAGGAGAGCCCCAAGGGGTAGAAGCTCAGCCCCCCTCCAGCTCAGTGAGCCTCACCTTGTGCAGGTGTCTGCCTCTCTGGACCTGAGATTCCTCATCTGTAAAACAGATAGCTTTGGATGACTGTCATGGTTCTTTCTAGCTGAAATTTGTCACATCTACAATATATTAATGTAAAGATGCATTGGGTCACATGTGGATCATACTCAATTCAGTTCAATTCCAGGATGGACCACTGTACAAAATGCTAGAACTCTCAAGGGCTTGCTTTCCTCACTTTTGTTTTCTACCCTTTATTTTTCGGTTTTGTTTTGCTTTGTTTTGTTTTCACTTCATTTCATTTTCTAGTGCAGTGTTTTTCCTGTCTTCTTTGTTTTTCTTCATTTTCTACCAACAGCAGCGAAGGGGCTATTTCAATAAGTCAGGAAGCTGAGGTCATCTGTTTGTCGATGAGATGAGTAGGAGCCAAGGCCCAGCCAGCCAGCTCTTTTCCACGCTGTTCAGCTGGTGACCTTCAACCCCCACCAGCAGGGAGAGGAAGCTAAACTCAGTCTCCCTTCTGACTTATTTTTCATTACTCCTTCCTTTGCCAAGCTGCAGGCTCTCAGATGTTCCATACACACTTCTTCCTCACTGCCTGCAAACCCAGCAAGGTGACACTTGTCACTCCCTTTTCCCAGGAAAAATATTAAAGAGGGAGATGACTTGCACAAATCTTGCTCTTAGTTTGAAACTAGCCACCATGTGTACATGTGCACGTGCGCACACACACACACACACACACACACACACAGTTCCCAGCCTCCTGTCTGCAATGGCCCTGTTCATCCTTGGCCTGCTGAGGTCCAGCAGATCAGCAGAACCATGGCAGCCTCACTCTCAAAGGACCAGAGCCCGAGGAGCCACTGATCCTTTATTCCCTGAGTTATGATTGTATTTGCGAGTCATCACATCCTTACCCGTCTCCATTGGAACTGGCTCAGGCAGGCTCTCCTCTGCCTTGCTGTACTACTCCACCTTCACCCAATGCTTGGCCCCCTCAGTCCTTTCCCGTGCCAGCCTGGTTTTCTCTCTATGCAGACAACTGAAGTTGCTCTTGAAATATTAAGTTAAGACCATAGAATCTGTTTCTTCTAGTCCTCATACCCAAAGGAGACAAGAGACAGTTCAGAATTCCCCAAACACAACCTGATTATTGGATAACTAGAAATGCTTTAAAACAAAACAATATTCCGCTTAACTCCCAAGTTAGGCCTGAATCTACAAATAGTCCAAAGCCGATCAGATGAGGAAAGATTTAATTGTCAGCCAGGCATGGTGGTGTGTGCCTGTAATCCCAGCACTCAGGAGGCTGAGGCTGTGAGTTTGAGGCCAGCCTGGGCTACAAGGTGAGTTGAAGTTCAACCTGAACTTCATAGCAAGACCCTGTCTCTCTCTCTCTCTCTCTCTCTCTCTCTCTCTCTCTCTCTCTCTCTCTCACACACACACAAATTTAATTGTCAAGCCAGTGCTCTAGAAAGTGCAAGTTACATTAAAATTAGAGTTGGCATTTTTTTCTACTATAATCACCTAGAATAATACCAATAATGTTTTCATCTACTGGGTACTAGGCACTTCTCATACATTAACATGAATTACTTCAAAATGCTGCAAAGTAAAAATTACCCTCATTTTTAGGTAAGGAAAACTATAAACTCATAAACAGGTAGGACAAAGATCTAACTGCTTTCACAGACTGTACAAACTAAAAATTCATTAAACAAGACCAAAGCAGCAAATAAGAAGAGACCCCTGCACCCTAAGAGTACTGCCTCTAACTAGGAGTGTGACCCTAAGTACATCTTTCAGGTCTCACTTTCCTCATCTATGAAATACAAGTGTTGGATCTGACCCTGGGGCACATCTTTTTGAGTTTCAGTTTCCTGTCTATGAAATAAGGATGTCAGATCAATTATTCCTTCCAGCTCCCACACCTGGGAGTGTGCTCTCTAATCCCTGCATGTCTCCTCCACAGGGGCCTGACGCTAACATCTAACCTCAGCACAATAGATTTCTAACAGGAAGTGCCACTTCAGGAGCTCTGGAAAGAACTCACAGAATAATTTTACTCTCCAGAGAGAAACTATAACTCATATGACTGTGACTACCCACTGGTTGGGGCTGACTTAGATAACCTGTGCTGCTCTTTATTCCCCTTCCACTCCAGAGACCTCTCTGGTGACATTAGAGGTGGGAACTGTGTTCAATACTTGTCACTTACGTGTTTAAAGGAGTAGTAACTCAAAAGTGAAATGGGAGGAAAAGAAAAATATTATACACCAACACATACCCTTTATACAAAAGCCCATTTCAAGAACATGTTAATGATCATATTGCCTCCCTAGTGTAAAAAGCTGAAATTATATATATGTATGTATATATACATATATAATAGTTAAGATAATTATATTACTAATTTCTCTTAGTTCATTGAAAACAAAATGTTTGTGCTAATGTTGTTTGAACAATTAAATGCAGATATCTTATACTCTGAGTAACTAATTTAAAGATAACAATACACAATGTATTAACTGTTGTTATTCTCTATCTCGTTTTGAATTTTTTTTCTTTAAAACAAATTTTTAAAAAGAATATGCTAATGATAGATGGGACTAGAATGACTTAGTAGTAAAGATTCTTCATTAAATAAAAGGAATCACCAGGATTCCTACCAATCATGAGTTTACAATCTATCAAAGGCTAATATGATGGATAGATGCCAAATCTAATGTAATTGGAATAAATGCTGACAAATGCAGTTCAAAACTAAAGCAGTGTGTACTATTTAATGTGCTAACATAATACTCTGTTTGCAAATTTGCTTTGGATATAATCTTGGGATCACTTTTTGTTGAACCAAGGATGTATGAGCACGTATTTTTTATGGCAGAACATCCATGGAAATGAATCTATACAATGGAGCAAAGTGTGTATTAGCCAGAGAGGGAGAGGTGGAGGGAAGATGGGAGGGTAAGCTTAGAAAAGTGGCATGGTGAAAATACCCTATTGACTTATTACCAATTAAAAGGTGCTAATAGATGAAAGGATGACATTTGATGTAATTCTTCAAGTTACATAACCAGAATAAAAGAGCTTCCACAAAGCCATCTAGAGTATCGATAGAACATGAAATTGGTATGTTAAAAAGACATCTGCACTCCCATGTTCCCTGTGGCACTAGTCACAAGAGCCATAATATGGATTTCAAAAAAAATATGGACTACATACACACAACAGAATATGACTCAGCCATTAAAAAAGAATTAAATTCTGTTGTTCAAGACAGCATGCATAGGAGTAGAGGTTATTATCTTAAGTGAAATAAGCCAGGCACAGAAAGACAAGTACCACATAATACATGTAATATGTGAAACCTAAAAAAGCTGATCTCAAAGAAGTCAAGACTCCAAGGATGATTACCAGAGGCTGAGCGGAGCATATTGAGGAGAAGATGAGGAGAGGTTGATAAATAGTTGCCAAGATGGAGTTAGAAAGATTAAGAAGTTCTGGTGAGCTATTGTACCATAAGGTAGCTACAGATAATGACAATGTTTCTGTGTGTCTCAAAAAGCTAGAAAAAAAGACCTTGAATATTTTCACTGTAAAGAAATTATAAATGATTGAGGAAATATACACATTCATTGTAATGTAAATGCTATACACTGTATACATATACTGAAATGTAGCACAGTATCTGTCTTAGTCATTTTCTGCATCACTGGGGCAAAACAGCCAATACCCAACCCTTAAAGGAAGTGAGGTTTACTGTGGCTAATGTTTTAGAGGTTGCAGTGCCTGCAATGTCTGCTCCAAGGCTGTAAACCACGCTGGAAGCCCTGGGCAGAGGAAAGCTGCTCACCTCATGGCCAGGAAGCAAAGAGGGAAGGAAGGAGCCAAGGAAGGAAATGCACCCTTCCAGATCACATCCCCAGTGACTCACTGCTTCTAACCAGGACCCAGCTCCAAACAGCACATTCAGCTATGAACTCATTAGTGGACTAATCCACGCCTGAGTGTAGCATCTATGATCCAATCACCTCCCAAAATTCCTGCCTCTGAGTGCTTGAGGCTTTGGGAGCACATCTAGATAGAAATCTTAACAGTGCCCAACAGCCAAGTACAATTTTTAAGATAGTCTGTATCAGTTGAAAAATGAAGTTTAAAAAGAATTTTAAGAAAACTCTTTTGATCAGCATGCTAACCACCGAAGAGAGTTTGACCAGTGGAAATTATTTCTTATAGTAAAGACAGACATTGTCAGAATGAAGAATGTTTCCTAGGAAGAACTGGAAATCTTGTCACTGCCCCTAGTTTGCCATGTCCCTGCCCATAAAGAGCATATTATCAATAGCACCCCATGGATATTCTTTTAAATTTTGTTTTTGTTTCATTTTTTTGTTTTATTTTGTGTTTATTTGGGGGTTTTGCTTGTTGGGTTGGTTGGTTGGTTTTGTTTTTGTAGGACTGGGAAATGAATTGAGAGCCTTCACATTAAGCTACATCTCAAGCCTTTTTCTTAATTTTTATTTTAAGACAGTGTCTCACGGAGTTGCTAAATGGCCCACATTGGACTCAACTTCACAGTCCTTCTACATTAGCTTCTCAGCATGCTGAAATTACAGACATATGCCACAACATTGGGCATCTTTTAAAATTTTGATCACTTTTCCACATGGTATTTTTCATTTAATCTTTGTCACAATCCTATGGAGTTAGCAGCGCTGATACACCATCTTCATTTTGTAGACAAAGAAACTGAGGTCCAGAAAGTTAAAATAATTTGTCAAAGACTTTAAAGACTGGAAATGTTTAAAGACTTTAAAAACTGGAATGTTTTCTTTATGAGATTAGCCTAAATTGTTGGACTTTTGTTGTTGTTGTTGTTGTTGTTGTTGTTGTTGTTGTTGTTTAGAGACAGTGTCTCACTGTCCAGTTCAAGCTGGCCTTGAACTCACTGTGTAACCCAGGCTAGCTTCAAACTCACAGCGATCCTCCTATCTCAGTCTCCTGAGCACTAGGATTACCAGGGTGTGCCACCAAACCTGGCTTGGACTTCTAACTCAGTCCAGTGGCCACCTTGATATCTCAGTGAAGCAGAGTTTGAGGTGTGCCAATCAAAGTGGTTTGAGCAGAAAACAGCCTACATATTATCTGTGAAGATGCATCACAGAGGTTGCCCAGACTGCAGAGTCTGAGAATCAATGAACAAATACTAGCTGAAAGAAGATTAATAGGTTCTGCACTAGCCCTGAAAAAGACAAAGCACCGACAGCTGTGGGACCTGGATTGTCAGACTTCAGGCCATGAAATGCATTCTACAAGTAATATTAGCACCCACTGAAGCCCAGAGAATGAGGTAAAACAGAAAAGAAATGAGCAATTGTTACTGAGAAGAGGATGAGGAGAAGATGGCGTTTGAGATCCAGGAAAAGGTACCAGAATGAGTGGGTGTTCATCTCTGGGTGTGTATGGGATGCATCATTTTGTTAAATATTGTTTCAAGTTCCAGACTCTTGGTAAAAATGATTATATATGAAGAAATTTAAATTTACAGCCTGAATATAAATCAAACAGATTGAGTATAGTTCTTCATTAGAAATGAAAAACATTGCCTCATTATTTTTAGAATTTTCCACTGTTGCTGAAGGGAGTTGCAGGTGCCGGGCACATTCTGCTCTTGCTGTTGTCATCCTGGACCAGTGTGAATGAATTACAAGGACACCTGCAGAGGCCATGCCTCCTGTTCCTGCATCTCCCCACCAGCACTCCATGCTAGAAGATTTAAGAGTTGTGAAATAGTGTGTTTGAAAGACTTGCAAGTGGTGTTAATTTCTATGTCTCTCATTACTCATAAAGTCTCGTCATGTGGTTTTCTCATGGTTTTTGATCATATGAATTTTCTTTTTTGTTTGTTTGTTTGGTTTTGTTTGTTTTTTGGTGCTGGGGATCGAACTCACGACCTCACATTTGCCAAGCAGGTTCTTATACTGCTGAGCTAAACCCCCGGCCCTATCATATGGATTTTCTTTTCTATGAATTGCTTCTTCTAACAGTTACCCTTTTCTGCTATGTTGTTTGCCTTTTTCCCCTTGTACACTTGTAGAAATTTTAAAATGCATGTGATTTATAATAATCCATTTTAGTTATATGTGTTAAATGTATCTGCTTTAGGTCCATGGATTTTCTTTCTATACTTCCCTCATTATCATATTTTTAAAAGTAACACTCACACCCAGGGGGCAGCCTTAGTCCTAACATAGCAGCATGAATCAATCCCAGCAGCGCATCCTTAATCCCAGCAGCACGAACCCTAGATCCAGCCACCTCCAAAATGCCCCACCTATGACCATAGGAGACTTTGGGGGGACATCTACATATGACCCATACCAGAGTCCTTAGAAAAGAAGTTGTCTTTCCCATGAAGCCAGATTTTTCAGAACATTGTATAAAGATGCTAAAATTATAGAGGCAAATGTAGATCTCTTGTGCTGTTTATTTTTATCCACAATAGCTAAAGTTTGTTCCAAAAGGAAATTTAACTGGAGTAATGCTTTAAACCATTCACTGCAAATGGCATTAATGATGATAAAAAGCTTAATAGAGGGAAGAGGGAGCGACAGAGAGACAGAGATTTTCTTTATTCAATATTGGTATTCCTTCCAAAATAATTGTAAGACTTTTAAATGAGACGAACTCACGTGACTGGAGGTTACTTTCTCAGGCCCAGTGAGGAGGGAGAGGCTGAGCTAGTCTTTCTTGTCTCAGAAATGCCAGTTAGCTGGAAGCGTTTGGTCAGTTTGGTTACTAATTACACACTGGGTGAGACAAAAAGTCTTACTTAATAGAAATAACTGCAGTGTGCCCCTACCCACTTCAAGAAAAATAAGAGTTGAATTTATTTGCTTGTTTTTAAACCCAAGTACCCACACTGAGATTAGTAATGTTAAAAAAAAAAAACCCTATGGCCTTTAATTAGAACATGGATGAATCATTATCCTTTTCTTGAATAATGCAAACTAATGAGTACTCAGGGTGACAATAAATTTGTCACAGGAAAAGAAATGAATTAAAAATTATTCTGTGAATGCTACATCTGTTACATACAAATAATTTTAAAGTGGATATAACGATATTAAAGTGAAAGATTATAATTCTTTTTCTCACTTAGTAAATTTTTTTACAATGACAGCTATTACTTTTATGGTAACAAAATTTTAAGGAAAAGGGGAAGCACTGTATTTTTGAAACCAATTAGTTCTATTAGATGATAAAGACACATCTTTACTGGTACTTAGAAGGCAGTCCTATACTCACTTAAGAAATCAGTTTTAATTTAGTAACAATCTATCTTTCTGAAAGAGAAAACAATTACATTCTGTATTTTCTCCTGCATTGCATTAATCTAACAATTGAAACAACCTTTTGAGACCACTAATGTACTATTCAAATAGGTCTTTTATCAGTGTAAATATTGACAATTATTAGAAACATACAAACTGTTAATTCCGTAGGATGTAAATTTTAAAAGTACTGTCACTTGTGGGTTTTATGAAGTGAACTTTCGTGCAGTTGGATTCCTATATAAACGTCCCAAGATCATCCCTAGGCCAGGCAGTTATTAACATGGAAATCAGCAGCTCACGTCCTTCAGTAGAGCAGGGCCACACCCAGGGAGAACTATTTATACCAGGACTAAGCACTGCTATAACAAGAAGGAATTACCACCCTTTCTGCTTAGGTGTAAGGCGAAGCTGAAACAAGCCATTTTTATACTATATCCTTATATTTATAGCCATAAAAAAAGCCCAGTCATTGAAATCAAACTTTGTAATTCTCCATTCAGAATGACATTGTAGTAAAAACATCATGTTTAACTCTGTCATTTGACATTTTTCATATGAAGTGGGTGTGTTGCCTATTTGAATTTCAGCCACACTGTCTTATTACTGAATTACTCACATCTACTGTGGTGATCTGAAAATAAACCTGGTTATTTTCCCAGACACCTTAGTATACAAAACACAACAAGTAAGAAGTAGAAGAAGATTTAGAACTTAAGAATTGTGATGCTGAAGGGAGTATGAGCAGTCAGCCCTTCTCTTCTTGCCCTTTAATTTTCTTAGTTGAGCCGTAAGGTTCAGAGCATCCTCACAAACTAAACTAGTGCAGTCTTCCATTGAGTTCAACCACAGGGAGTGGTGGCACTGAGACACTCCAGAAGCCTCTTCGCCCCAGTGTGTGTAACTCAATTCCCTCTACTCCCAACAACCAGGGCCAATCAGCCCAGCAATACAGCAACCTCTTTCCCTGCCTTGTGAAGCACAAGCAGAGTCTTTCTCAAGATTTCAAAATGATTCAGTGGTGAACATAAGACTAGAAGGACATAGGCCCTTGTCTCTCAGTAATAACAAATTACTGTGTGCCCTCAATTTCTTTTTTTTTTCTTTTTTGTAAATTTTATTTAGAAAGAAAAAAACAACCAAACAAAACAGGAAAAAGGGTAGCAACAATACAGAATTCCAAAGGGAAAAAAGAAAAGAACAACAACAACAACAAAAAAAAACACTAAGAAATCACTAGTTGATAACATACATACTGTCGCCTTGGAAATAGTTGTTCAAGTTACAAAATTAAAGCATACGAAGTAGACATTCAAACAGTGAGACTATTAACAGTTCTGCTCAACAATCTAACAAAAACAGTAGTATGGTCATCTAACTTCCACACTTAAACATACATGCAGTTATATCCTTTAGAGCACTTTCTTTTGCTCTCTTTTTTACAGTAGCAATTATGCATTTTGGGTTTTATTACTCCTACAGCTCTTATTACTTTTTTTTATTTTAAAGAGAATAAAACAAAAGAGGGCAGAACAAAGCAGATCAGAACAGAACAACATAAGCAACACAACACTTTACAATAAGACAACTGGAAATTAACAGTAGCTGTCAAACTATCTCTTTCTCTGCTATAGTTGAGCATAGTTTCAGATACAATAATATCAAACATAACACAATAGTATAAAACCGTTCAAGAGAATCAAAGAATTACAGGACATTCTGAGCCAAATAACTATGATCAATGGCTACTATGATATCTCATTTTGAATAAAAAGATTTGTTTATACTATTACATATATTAAAATCCCAATAAGACACAACATGATAGAACCGATGGTAATAGAAGAGTAGAAGCATGGTAGGACTTTTAAGCAAGACGATATTAAATCAGCAATGGCTGCCATAATGTTTTGTTTTCTTCAAAACCACTGTTCATACCATCATGCATAATAAAGTCAAACAAAACAGATTAAAACCATTCCAACAGGTGAATGAAAACATTGAAAGTCTTCAAAGCAATGAAATGGGTAATCATGATTACTATAAAATCTTATATACTCTTACCAACTCTCATACTAGGGAGACTATACAGTATTTACACATGTGAGTTTGGTTTATTTCACTTATGAGTATGGTCTCAAGTCGTGTCCATTTATTTATAAATATCTCAATGTGATCATTCTTTATAGCCGAGTAGTACTCCATTGTACAAAAATGCCACAACTTTTTAATCTGTTCCTCAGTTGATGTGCCCTCAATTTCTAAGCACTTTTTAAGGATCATCTCATTTAATTCTTACAATAATACTTTAGGGGAAGATACTATTATCCCAATTTTATAAAAGAGAAAAAATCTGAGATGTGGAGAGCTCATAGAAGAAGCCACACAAGTGGTTGGTGACAGAGCTGGGATTTGAAGAGAGAGAGTCAGATGCCAGGTCTCCACTCTTATCTGCTACCATTATTTCCAGTCTATGCCTCCCAACCTAATGACATTTTCACTGCTGAGAACCCAAGCAACTGACTATGAGATGTCTAAAGGCAAAGACCTCATCCTTTTCCTGTCCTGTCCCAGCAGCCAACAGAAATGCTTGACAGAGAATCAGGACCTTCTAAGAGTTCAGTGACTGGCAATGAACTTCTCTGCATAACACAGTTGGACAATTCCAGCTACACTACTCTTTTTTCTTAGGACCATTATGAAATTACATGACTCAGTTATCATTACAAATGAAGACCAATTGATAACTTCCTGAAGCCATGATTTCCCAGAAGTCATGATTTTTAAATAATGAGAAATTTGGTTTGGTGTTTTCTGTTGGTCTGTTTTTTAGTACTTCAAATGTGCATGAATAGTGATAAGCATTTCACATACATTGTTTCATATAGTTGCTCACATTATTTAGAATAACCAAAATGTGATAGAAACCTAAATATCTATCAATATGCACAATAAATGAATGATTACATCAATTATGGCACAACTATATAATGGAACATTTAACATCCTTTCAAATCACATTTTGTAAGGATTTGTTAATGGCATGTCTATAAAATGATGAGCAAAAACAGCATAATACAATATTGTATATACAGTTGGATCATAATTTTGGACCATTTTGAACCAAAATATTAGCAGTGACTAATTCTGGGCACTGGGCTATGGGACAGAGTCCATAACATGGTCTTCCCTTTTCTCTGAGATGCAACCCCAGCAAGGATTTAGGCAACATCTGAGAGGCACACACATACCTTGCTAACTCCTCAGCCACACTTTCCTCCACTGAGCTCAGCTCTACTTCTGCTGCCTGTACCCCTTCACCTGGCTCCCTGAAGACCCAGGCTCCACTGGGCTAAGCAGCTTCTGGAAAAATGACCTTTAATTGTGAAAGATGACCTCACATTATCTCTACAATACATCTCATTAGAAAGATCTGAATGGCCTGTACCCAAGAAAAGGACCAGCAACTTCATCCTCAAAAAAAGACAGGAAATTACCACAGGGAATGGTGCTCCGTGATCCAGCTGGAAACTACAGGAAAGATTAGATAACAAGGAGAACTCATATGAAGCCTGGACAACCCTCGAACTGACCAGGAGTCAAAAATAGGTATAGGAGAGGAACTCTAAAGAGCACAAAAAGACCTCAGGGAAATTACTCTTTAAATGTATCTCCCATTTATTCATTTATTATTCCTTTTGGTACAATGTTGTGATAGGAATGTAAAGAGCCTGGTAAACTGTATTTCAGTGATCTTGAAATAATTCACCTGAAAAATCAATGACTTGGCTTCCTTCATACTGTCTGTCTGTCTCTCTGTAGGAAAGAAAATCAATTCCTAATTCCTGTAGTTTTTTAGGGATGCCTGTTAGGCTCTTTGTCTATCTAAATTTTGCTATTCAAACACACATGCAGAAACTAGACTTATATGATGACTCATTACCATTTGCTGTGCTGATAGTGAGAAAGAGGATGAATGCCCAATTACCATGACATAGCCACCTATTTTGTGGTCACCCAAGGTACATGATCCCTGTGTGATTTACATTACTACTGTATCTCTGACCTTTGAAGCCCTCCTTTAAAAGGAGCCCTACATATATCATTGAATTTAGTCATCTCACCAACTCTGAGAGCAGGCAAAGTTAATACTGTTTACAGAGTAAGATGTAAAGCCCAGAAAGGCTGAGGAACTTGCTCAAATTCACAGAGTAGAAACTGAAGCCAGGGGTAAGAGACTTCCAGACCTACAGACTTCCCACCTTACCATGTTGCCTCTGAACTAGACATCATTCCTTGCGCAAACTCCAGGTCATCCTAATCTCCATAGAAAATTAGCTTTGCATTTAATAAGTGGGCTTTTATCAAAACTATTTATGAATAACATCTTCATTATACAAAGTCTGAAGGTACAAAACACAAAGAATATCACTTCTAAAAGTTGATATAGTTCAATCCCTTCATCTTACATATGAAGAAACTGAACAAGCTTGTCTTAACTCAGCCAGCTGTGGTAGAAGTTTGTACCAGTCTGAACAAGGTAGATACACATTGAGTAGGGTAAATAAGATAAGCAGATCAATTATTAAAATAAAGGCAGGAGAGTTGTAAGGAGTCATCTCTGGAAACTCTTCTAAGCAACATCAAAAACATTATTAAAGATTTATATTCAAGAAAATTCATTGTAACACTTATAATAACAAAAATGTGACATAGACCTAAATGTCTAAATGCCCACAACAGATGAATGACTAATGGTATCAATTATCACCCAATTATGTAATGGAACATTTAATGTCAATTTGAATCATATTTCATATGGATTTGTTAATGATCTGAATGAACATCCATAATATAATGAGAAGTTAAAACAGCAGAATACAATATTTTATGTACAATTTAAGCATAATTGTGGATCATTTTGTACCAATATATTAATAACAGCTAATTCTGACCATTGAGCTATGGATGAGTCTTGTTTTCTTCTTTATGTGATTTATGTTTTCCAAACTGCCTACAATGAGCATGAACACATTTCATAGTTAGCAAAATAAGGAATATTTTTTGCAAAGTGCTTGGAAACCTCTTCAGCAATTACTTCCCACTTAAGTCATCTTCAAGTAAAGGAATAACATTGGAAAGGTAGACGGGGACAAAACTCCTGCTAAGGGTATACACTTTGTTCTTTCTGCATGATGGCACTGGTAAAGATTCCTGAGCAAAGAGTAACCAGGTCTATGCTTTAGGAGAAGCCATGATACAGGGAATAAGGAGAATAAGACTGCAAATGGATTGTGACTGCAGTGATTAGGGCAGCTGGTGGCTCGTGAAGGCTGAATATTACAGGTAAGTACTATGGGAAGCAAGTAGGAGAGTTACATGGAAACACTGCAAAGGCCTAGTCCTAGCTATTTGTGGAGACAAAGAAGCCTCCCAGAAGGAAAAGGAAATGTTAAGCATCAGTTACAGTGTGCTGCCAACACGGCCCCTTGGATTTTGTACTGAATAAATGAAACACGGATATAGAATTTAAAATGTTGAATTAACAAGCTCCCTACAAAAACTTTTTCCTTGGCTTAAGAAGCCAGGAGCTGCCATCTGAGTCATGGTTTATTTCATTTGGCCATTTGGAATTGCATTACTGACATCATGATTGTGCAATGGAGGACATAATCAAATCAATTGTATAATTGCTGCTAGGCATGCCCAACACCGTCCCTGGTTAGTAAAAGCAAGCTGGCAAACTTTTCAGTATTTCTTGTTTTCCTCTCTTCCTGTTCTTGCTTCTTGTTTTCTTTTATAGCTCTGCAATTTGCAGTTTTCCTAACAGCCTACTGACAGAATCACACCAAGGAGGGGTTAAAAATACTGGAGAGAAAAACTTGCTAGAAGCATAAACAAGAAGATATTCACAGTGCCATCTGTAGGCAGTGGAATTCATGCTCATGAATAGGGTTTCTTTTCATTTAGCCATATTTAATATTTTCCAATTACCATCTATCAACTTTCTAAAGAAAAAAAGAGAAGCTTTAAGATGTCAAGCCATGCAAAACCATGAACAGTGTCTTGGGCCCCAGAGCCCTAACAGCAGGATTGGTAACCATGGTTGATTAGGGTACTCAAACACAGCAGCTGCCACTCAACAAGTTTATTCGCCTTCCTGGTCTCATTTTAAAGGCCCTGGCACCATGGTTTTTTTGTTTGTTTGTTTGTTTCTTTAAACTCTTAGGGCTTCCTGTGTCTCTGTAGTCTCTGCTCATTTTCCAATGAACAATACTACTGTTCTTAAGTTCCTCGTGTGTATCTTTATCTCATTTGAATTTTTTTTCAATTTATCCATATTTAGCTTTATTCTGAACTAGCTATCTATTAACAGTGCACTGTGAAAGAGTAGAAAAAATTAAAGGAACCCATCAAAAAAAGTTCCCTGGCAAGTGGGAGGGAGGGCATGACATTAGGAACCCTGTTTAGGAAAGGAAATGTTATCTAGGTCATGGATGCCATTTTTGTCGATGATTCGAACACTAAAGATTGGCAGATTTAAGATGAAGCACTTTGGGAGCTCCTCCAGGCATTTCCTAAGAAACTCCACTGCCCTCTCACATGAGATAGTTGGAATGTAGTATGGGTCCCAGATACTGAGAGTCAGGAAGGCACCAAAACCATGGGCTGCAAAAGGCGTCTTAGCCAAGGCAGCCAGATAGTCCACGGAGTAGAGTGCTGGCCCCTCGTGCTCATCATAGCCAGCCAGAAGGCTCACGTGATATGGGGTCCGACTCCGAAGACAGTCAACCAGGTTTCAACGTGTAAAATTAGCTGCTGCTGTGGGAGACAATTCACATCCATTTCACAACTTAAAAAGTTGCACATTTTTCTGCCTATATTCTGCAAATTGTACAGTGTCTCCAGCCTCTCCAACACATAAGAGTAAGATTTTTTTCACTCATCTTAAACATCTTGTCACGATCTTATATTAGCGACGGTAGACGCTCTTCAGAAATTTGGAAGTCTAGGGAGCTTGGTACCCAGCGGACGCTTAAGCTGTCACAAACTCTCACCTAGCCAAGCACTGACCCAGGAACAAATGCCAGACTTGTCTGCTTGACTCCTCAGTTCTAAAAATACAGGCACCCTCCGGCTGCCCTCACCCAGGCCCAGTCGGGCCTCCCCTCTCATTTGAATTTTTAACTTGCCTCTTTTCTTATGGAACAAAAGGTCTTGCCCCACTAGACAATTTTGCTGGTTAGAAGACTTTCTGTTGTTGCTGTGAGGATGTCTTGACCTGAAAGCTTCCTTCCCTTACTCCTTGAAATTACACAGACAGACTGCCTATCATCTCAAAGACGTAGGCATTCCATGTGTTACGCGCGCACACACACACACACACAAATTAATTCAAAATGGATCAAAGACTTAAATATAAGACCTAAAATTAAAAACTCTTAGAAATAAGCATAACTATAAATCCTCATAACCTAGCATTAAGGGAAGCAAGTTTATTAGCAATAAAAGAAAACAGATAAATTAAACTACCTCAAAATAAAAAGCTTGCATTATAAATGAAACCATCAAGAAAATAAAAAGATAAACCACAGAATAAAACTAGGCATTTGCAAATCATGTATCAAAAGAAGAATCTAGTATCCAGAATGTATAATAAACTCCTACAAGTTAACAACAGAAAGATGACTTAACTTTAAGATGGATTTGATAGATGTTTTCCTGAAGAGATGTACAAATGACTAGCAAGCACATGAAAAGATGCTCAGGGTCCTTAGTCATTAGGGAAATGAAAGTCAAAACCACAGTAAGATAGCACTTCACGCTCACTGCAATGATCATAATTTTTAAAAGACAAACCAAAATTTGGAGGAAAATATAGAAAAATTGGGGCCTTCATATATTGCTGACAGAAATGTAAAATGATATTGTCTCAGAACACAGTTTAACAATTCTTCAAAATGTTAAACACAGAGTTGCTGTATGACCCACAAATGCCACTCCTAGTATATATCCAAGAAACTTTAAAATAGAATCCACAGAAAAATCAGCACGAAATGGTTACAGCAACATTATTCATAATATTCAAAAAGTAAAAATGCCACAAATGGTATGAACTGATGAATGAAAGAACAAACTGTGCTATATCCATAGAATGCAATTCAGCCATAAAAATAAATGAGGTTTTAATACATAATTCAGTGTAGATGAACTTTGACATTATGGTAAATGAAAGAAATCAGATCCAAAGCCACATACTGTATTATTGCATTTATAAGGAAATGTTCAAAATAGACATATGCATGTTATATGTCATACACATACACATATACAACCAGAAAGAAGATCAGTGGTTTCCAGGAGTTGGGGGGAGAGGCAGTGAGGAGTACCTGTTTATGAATGTAGTTTTCTGTTGAGGGAATACAAGTGTTCTGAAATTAGATCACTGTGATGGTCATGTAACAGTGAATATACTGAAAAAAAAAGCTGAGTTGTATACTTGAAAAAGGTGACTTTTATAAGGTGCAGATTATACCTCAATTTAAAAATTTTACATGTGATAAATTTTTTAGAAAGACAATGAACATATAAAACAAGGAAAGATAGTATTAGGGTTAGTTCGGAAGTCTCACAGTTGTCCACCATTTCAGAAAAATAACTTTACCCACAGCCTTTGCCAGTAGTATTTAAACCACCAGCATGCCACAACTTATTCATTTGTGGCTATTGAGAGCTCAATGACTCTTACATAGATGCAAATTTAAGTGCTTCATTGCACTATGCGTGAGCATCTACACTTCAAAGAACAATTTTATTATAAATTGATTGATTGCCTTCTAGATCATCCTACTACAGTGAGTACACTATATTGATTCTCCTTAAATAATGCTTGTGAGTTGGTTCTGTTATCTATGAATTAGACTTCAGAATTGAAATGGGTGTGATGGCCCACATGTTTGTGATGTAGCGTGTATGATCAAGGGGCAGCAGCGAAGCTAACAGAGTTGACAGTTGACTTGTTTTCAGGTCAGCTCTTCACTATACACATGTGCCCAGTCACAGCCATCTTTTAATTATAGCCCAAAGTGTTCCTCTCTTCCACATAAATCACAGGTAGGTAAAACCAGCTTCAGCTTTTGAATTTCCCTTACTAAACTGCCCATCCAGCCTGTGTCCCTGAAATGATACAGATTCCTTGCAAAAAGCTTCAGTTGTTTTCTGGTCCTTGCTCTCCTTCAGCCCCCATACCTCCCTGTGTCTGAGGGAAGCTGGTTATTAGCTGATAGATTAACTTAACTTTGCTCATGTTAAAAAACAAAGTCAAAAGTGGAGGTGACCAGGATAACCACTGTTTACTGTCAAAGGATGCAATCTTTTTGTCACTGCTCAAGCTAAGTGCCTCCCCCAGGACAACAGGTGGGGACAGTTATTAGAATTTTTAATTTCCAAGGTCATAACAAGTGTCACAGTGGAGCAACTAAGCAAATTTCTACTACTTGGGTTCAACATAAGAGCCATAGGAGGGCAGCCTGGAGTGACAGAGAAGACAAGTCAGTGTTCACAGGGCCAGTGTTCGAGCCTGGACTCATGCCGTGCCATCACTGAATGAGTCACTCTGTTCAAACCTCTCTGTTCTGTATCTGTAAGGTGGAGATATTGATGCCTATGCTTTCTGTTTGATAGGCTTATGATCATTGAATGTGAAAATATTTATGATATTTTTATCAGCAATGTCTGTTCATTTATTCATTCCTATGTCCTGAGTACTACATATTTTCTAGCAGACCCTGGCTTGGCCCTGGGACACAGCTTGGCCCTCATGGAATCCAGAGACAAAAGGAGACACAAATGCTAATAAATAATGATGCAGTTAATTAACTTATCACATGAAGTGCTTCAAAGGAAAAATGTGGGGTGCTGAAGATTTTATAGTGGTAGAATAAGCTGAACTCACTTGTCAGTCAGAAGTGGTATTTCAAGTGAGGCCCAGAGGGTTCATGTGAGCTGACTAAACACCTATTGCAAGATGCAGGTTGAGTGGTTTTCTTTCAAATATTGATTCTTGAACCCAAGTCCCAAAGATGCAGATTCAAATGTCCCATGAAAGAGTCTCAGGAGCTGTGTGTATGCTTTTGTTTTCTTAAGGTTCCCAGATGACTCTCAGATGCCACCAGATGTGGGAATAATTGAGCATGGCAAAGAGTGGGGGAAGAGCAAAACAGGCAGTGGGAACAGCTGCTCTGAAGGCCCAGAGGAGGGACATTCCCTTCCTGCTAGATGTAAATCAACTGCCCCGCAAAAGCGTCTTCTGGACGCTTTGTAGAAATGCAGAATCTCAGGCTCATCTACCTCTAAGGAGGTAGAAACTGCATTTTAACAAAATTCTCAGGTCATTTTTTTATGCATGTTAAAATACCAAGAAGTACTGGGTAGGAGAATTAAAACCTCCTTGAAGGGACATCCCTGGCTTTTAGGTCATGATTTCCTTAGCACCCAGTACCTATTTTGGCATTTCACAAATACAACTTGAATCAAACTGCACAAATGCAAATTTTTATTTTATGGAAGATGCTAAATTCAGCGTCTTCTAAACTAATGAAAAATTAATCCCTTTTCCTAAAGAAATGGGCAGCGGTACAGTAGAATGTAAACTTGCACAATCTTTGTAAGGGTAATCTAGCAAAAGGCACAGGAACATGAAAGATATATACCCACTCACCTGTTCACTTCATTTCTAGAAACCTAGACTGAAGAATTCTATGGACAAGTCTGTGAAGTACAGTACATGTCCACTGTAACATTATTTAGAAAAGTAATGAGAATAATTTCCATTAAGAAGAGATTTAAAACATTATTGAGTGTATTTAAAATTAGCAACCCTCCAGCTCTTTAAAGTGATGATGATGTACATAAACTGCCTTGAATATATGACATTTCTGATATATTAAGTGGGAAAATTATCAAATATCGACTTCGTGATAGATACATACATAATCTATGTATGTAATCTATCTATGTATGTATCTATGTATATAAATAAATAGAAGTAGATAGATAGATTTCTACAAAGTATTATTTAAAAAGCCAAATGACAAAATATTAACAATTCTTATCTCTTCTAGAAGGTTCTGAATAGTTTTAACTTTCTTTCTTTCTTTTTTCCTTTCTTCCTTTTTTTCTTTCTTCCATGGTACTGAGGACTGAAGGCCTTTCCTCTAATACTTTCCCAGCCTTTGTTATTTTTTCTTCTGATACAAGGTCTCACTAAGTCATAAATTGCCCAGCCTGACTCTAACTTGCTGTCTTCCTGCCTCAGTCTCCCACAGTGCCAGGATTATAGGCATGCACCAGCAACCCTGCTAACTTTCTTTTTCAGATCTCTCTAAATCATCTGAAATTATTACAATTGGTATATATTGTTTGGTTTACAAGAGATGGAAATTATCTTTATGTTCACTTCAGAGCATACTATATTTGGCTCGTAGAGTCTGCAGAAGACAGCAGGATTGAGGACAAAGAAGGAGGAAAACAAAGATAGAAATAGAGAGGGGATGCAGACCAGGTGAAAGAGACCAGGTCCTGCTGATCTTGTGCCTCTGTCCAGGTGGTCTCAACCCTGGATTCACATTGCAATCACTAACATCACCCATTCCAAATTCCAACTCAGAACAATTAAATATAAATCTCCGAGCAGTCACTCTGGCTACTGGTAGTTTTAAAAGCTCCTCAGGTGATGTGTGCCAAGGCTGTGAAGCCTCACAAGTTGGCTTGACAAGCCAGGGAGAAATGTCCATCATCTATCCGCCTGTGACCTTGCTCTTAGTGCTACAGCTCTCTTAGAGCAACATTACCAAGCGAAGTCCAGCCAGCAGGCAGAAAACAGTGATTGGGGTGAAAGCCACCCAAATGACCTACAGTGGAAAGGGGCCTCCCCTTGCATTGTGAGAGCACCTGGGAACAGCCATGGTCTCGTCAGCTAGCTCCAGGAAGTGACTTAGAAGTCTGATTATTTGGGACTAGACAGAAATTTTGCTTTAAAGAAATTTTTGCTTGGTGGTAGCACACACTTGTAATCCTAGCAAACTAAGAGGCTAAAGCAGAATGATTGCAAATGTGAGGATAGCCTGGGTGACATAGGGACCCCTGTCTCAGAGAGAAAGAGGGAGAGGGAAGGAGAGGGAGAGAGAAAGAGGAAAAGGGAGTGGGAAGTTATATTTTGAGAAATTATGATGTCTTTTTATCTCCTTCTCTTTTTTGTTCATGCTATTACATGAATTGGTTCCCTGTAAATAAGTCAGTAGAAATTGGAGCACTAATTGATATTAAGAATCCAGGTCAGGGGCTGGGGATTTAGCTCAGCGGCATAAGCGCCTGCCTTGCAAGCCTGTGGTCGTGAGTTCAATCCCTGGTACCGATTAAAAAAAAAGAATCTAGGTCAGTGATGATGAACCTTTCAGAGACAAACGCCCAAACTGCAACCCAAAACACACTTATTTACTGTCAAGTGCCAGCAATTAAACCTGAGTGCTGAGGTTTTAGTTTAGAAAAAACAACTTATACACTAACATTCTCCATTCATGCTATAGGTTCGCCACCACTGATCTAGATGTTTTAAGTACTAGCAAGTTGGCTGCAGAGATACAGATCAATCTTCCTTTGAGACCCACTAAGCCCAAGATATGGCACCCAGGACTGAGAAACATCAAGGAGCCCACCTACAAATGTCCTTTCTTCCTCGTGTCTTTGCACTCCTAAAAGGGACTCCTCTTCAGCCACTGTCTCCAACTACTTTCCAGCAGGCTCCACTTTCCAGGTCACTGGAAATACTGGCATGCTCCTGGCCACCAGGTAACATGAGATCCTGCCTGGCCTCTCTGGGAACCCAGTGTGTCTTTGCCTTCAGATGAGATCAAGACCACACTTTGTGATTAGATGGTCAGGTTAGTAGCTAACAAAGTAACAGAATTTCTTCTCTTCTGTTGCCAAAAGGATTGTCTGTGTGCTTTAAACCTGGGTTTACCAAGCATTGGAACTTATTTTTCCTTGATTTAACAGAGTTTTGTTTTCTCTGTTTATTTTCAGTGGTAAGCTTTCCTACTCAGGTAAGTCCTAAGTCACTACAGGCAGAAAAAGGCAAGTTAATTAAATGTTAACAGTTGCTGAGAGGCTATTGGGTACAAGACATTTGCCTTCATCACTGTGGATTACTGTGAAGTTAGTTTATTCAAGATGACTATTTTGTTTATATGTTGCATATTTATTACCAGTGAAGGTAGAGTAGGATGGAAGAAATAATAATTAAGAAAAAAGATACAGCAAAATAATACTTTGGGATAAGCGCTTTGAGTGTTAAGATGAGTTCACTATTTAACCTCAAGCCAGGCTGCTCCAGCTTGTCCATTTAACAGTATCATCCCTTGGGCCCACACAGACAGCATAAGTTTCTGTCACAGGTGCTGTTCTACTGTTACTACATTAATAATAGAGAAAGGGAAAAGGAGACTGTGGAAAAAGGCAAAGGAGGCAAGATACGCTTTCAGATCCTCTTTGGGAAGAGATGAAGATCTGAGACAGTAGATTGCAGACAGGACAGGAATGACTGGTGGCCAGAGTGTGTGGCAGTAGAGGCTGGCGTCCTGGCTTTTCTGCAGTCAAGCTTCAGAGCCTTGGACCAATCCTCAGCTGCCCTGATGCTCAACATCCCCTTGGTAAGGCTACATCGACCTGCCTGACGCTACTGCTGAAGTCGGTAAGCACAGGTTACATCTGTGCTTCACATAATGGCAGTATAATAGTCACTGGTCACGTGTGGTTATTTAAATTACACCCATCTAAAGAGTCTTTTTCCCCCTTCTAGGTTACTCTTTCAGCAAAGATATACCAGGAATCATAGCAAAATGCTTTCTTAATGTCAAATCACACCATCCTATGCCTACTCGTGTGATTCTACCTAGTATCAGACACTACCTTAAGGCCTGAAATGCCCAACAGTAAGGATTTTCTGGGGAGGTAGTTTTCCTAAGATAAATTAAAATCCTATTATACTAAAAAAAGAAAGGGATCACAGTGAGTGGCCACCATCAAGCTTCCATGGGCGCACGCACACATAACCCACAGCACTCTCACCCTAAGACAAAATCCAAATCTCTCAGTCAAGAAACGAGAACATTTGAGAAGTGGATTTGAATAACTGGGTGGAATGCTCTGAGAGGTCAAGGAAGAGAGATGATGCCTTGAAACACATTCATCACCGTTAGCAAAAATGGAAGGCATTTTGCCCTTAGCCAAAGGACTTGGGATAGGGGAGTTTGGGAAGGTCAAATGGACAGGGCTGGCCAATAAGGTGAGAAGAGACCAGCCAGACTGGAGGACAATAGCTTAGCGCAGCAGTACCGATAGATAGGAAGTATTGTTACTTCTTTGCTTTGTAAGATGGACCTATGAAGGATAATTAGAACTCTTAGAACAAACAGTCCATGAAAATACCAGAATTAATTACCTTTGGAGGAGTCAACACACAGACCAAAAAAAAAAAAACAGCTTTGAGAAACCAAAGTCATAGAACTAGTGCATTTCTTTCAAAGGAAAATTCTTTCCTACAAAGATGTTGATCTGTGTGTTATGAAGAAACAGGAGAATTCTAGCTTCAAGCAAGTTGGTGATTCTGTAACCAACTCAGAGATCTCTCTAGGCCTAAAAATTATATCTCCAATGTGTAAAAGAACAATAAGGATAATGTTGATGTATCTAACTCAATGGGGAAAACAGATCCTAAGTGTTTTCCATAATAGAGATACATAGAAACATAACTACAAACCGGAGGATATTTCTTCATGGCCAGCACTAAGAGAATTATTCTAAGAGCTGCTATGCTTTGTTATTCAACTAAATATGGATGCTCCTCAGCTTACCTTGGAGTTACATACATTAAACACACCATACATAAGCTGGAAACATCAAAAGTCAAAAACACATTTAGTGTACCTCACCTGCCGAGCAGTGTAGTGCACCAGAATGGCACACTGCAGTTACCAGTCGCCTACCACATGACCATATGGCTGACTGGCAGACTGACTGGCAGCTATGGCTCACGGCCACTGCCACTGCCCAGAAACACAAGTAGTAGCATCCTGCCTCTCCCAAGCCTGGGAAATAATCAAATTCCAAAATGCAAAGTACAGTTTCAAGTGAGTTCCTCTAATTTTTTGTCATCTTAAATCAAACCACCATCGGTCAGACAGTGCAATTTTTGTCTGACTTTAAAAGAATACATGCTAGCAACAGAAAAGATGGAAATAGAAATCATTCCTAATCCTTCCACTCAAAGGGCTCCACTTGTAAATTTTCAGTGCTGTACCTTCATAGAGAGACAGCGAAATGCAATCATTCTCTACACCCAGTTCCGTGGCTGTTGTTAAAGTTATTTTCATGCCACACATCCTGACTTCTCCTATTGCTGCCAGTCACTTGGGTCCCCACCAAGGGCCATTTTCCAAAAACATGGAATACTGGTGAAAAAGGGAAAAGGCTGTAATCAGAAGAAGCTTAGAGGAGATGGAGGGGCCTCTTATTACCCCAAATCGACATCTTATCATGTTCAGGTGTGCAAGTTCTTTCATGCTGTTTCACAAACACACACACACACACACACACACACGCTCTCCATTCTGGGCTTCTTCCTTCCTGACTCTCTCTGTTCGTTCCCTGTAGAAACAAAACAGGATCTGACCTCCTGGGGCCATCATCTGCATATTTTGTTTGTTCTGTGCTGGAGAAAGGAGAGGGGGATGGTTTACACCTCAGTATGAGGAACCTTACAGAATCAGTTTATCTCTGAAAGGAAAAATTCTAACTTTTAAAAATCTATTTTGCCATCCTGTTTACAATGTCACGAAATGTTACTTTAGAATAATATTCTAATGGTTACTTAATATTTCATTCTCTTCATGCTTCGTATTCCTTTAACTGTGCCGCTATTTGTGGACACTTAGGTTGTCTCAAACTTTTACCAAAATAAATAATACTGCAATGGATGACCTTGGAAAATAATCTTATTCCTGCAGCTGATTATTTCTTGAAATATAGGTGTTTTCCAAAAACATTATATCAGTTTATATTCCCACCATCAACATATAAAAGAATCATTTCTTTGACTCTTTAGCAGCAATGAGTATCTTTATTTTTTAAAATATTATGCTTTGAAATTATTATATTTGAAATTATTATATTATAATTATAGTTATTATAAGTTGAAAATGTCTCCTTTTATTTGGTATTTCTTTTAATGTTAATGATAACATATTTGTTACATATTACTGAATATTTACATTTGTATTAACAGTTGCTCCTTACTGTGCTCTACACAGAATACTCTCAAATTTAGGAACTTGTAGTCTATAAAAATTTTAACTCAACAGCCTGGAAGGAACTATTTCACAGTATTCCACAGCTTGTTGTATAGAAATTCATTTACAAATCGCCAAATGAAGTCTGGCATTTGCCTGTGAGATGGCGCAGTCAGCAGTGAAAGATGGCCTCTCAGCTTCACATTTCCTAGTGGGAAGACCTAATGATAGCCAAGAAAGGAAACTGTCCCCAGAGAGGAATTTCAGCTCTGGATCCAAAGTGAACCTGAGGGTCTTGTACAGGTAAAAGCCCTCCTCAAAGTAGTCTCCAGAAGCTGGAAATGAACAGTGCATCTCCAGGGCAAAGCAAATCTCCAAATTTCAAAAACACTTCAAATTCCAAGCCTGTTTTCCTCCTGAAGGCAAAAAAATGAAGCATACTAAAAGTTAAAAATATACTTAATCTTCTACAGTGTAAATTCTATGATTTACAAAATTTTTACTGCACTGATTAGGTACAAGTCTGAGAACTCCAAGAATTACATGGGAATTCTACATCCAAAACTCTAAACTTAAGTTTTAATATTAAAAGATTTTAATATTGTAAGAATGTAGATTTTTAAGCCAGACTTCTCTTAATAAATATAAAAACTTAAGAGCATATAGAAATAATTTACTATTCATTAAATGCATTATTTCTAAGTAATTTGGTTTCCTGAAAGGATTTATGGTAATATTCAATAAAAAGAGGATTTTCTCATTTATAAAATCTGGAGCATGGACCAAGTGATTTCTAAGGTTTTGTGCTTTGTAATTTTATGCACAGAGTAGTGAAAAGAAAGTCATCTTGCATTGCAATAGATGTCTCAAATTTTGGGGAATTATTACAAACTACTATTGAAAATGACATCTTATTAGGAAGAAATATTTTCTGCTCAACAATACTTTAAGTAGCATGAAAGAATATTCTACAAATATTTAGTGATTATCTACTTTGTGTGAATACCTGCTCTAAGAGATTGAGCAAAAAATGATACAAACAAAAATCCTATCTTGAAGGAGTTCACACAGGGAAGAGACAGACAAGAAAAACATTGTCACTTAAATGTGTCAAATCAAGATAAATAACTCAAAAATTTGATGGATGGATGATAGATAGATGGATAGACAACAATGGATAGATAGATAGATGATAGATAGATAGACAGATGATATAGACAGACACAGACAGATAGATAGAGTACTCATAGAATGAGGGTAAGTGTGAGAGACTGAGAGACTAGGGCCACTTTTAGCTCAGGGAAACAGCAAATCTCTGCAATGTGACATTTCAGTGCAAACTGGAACCCTGAAGAGGGCACCATACTATGATCTGGGCAAGAGATTCTAAGAGAAAATAAACAAGTCCAAAGGCTCTGACATGACCAAGAACATATATATTTCAGAAACAGAAAGGAATTCAGTGTGGCAGAATCAAAAGGGAAAGTGGTAGCAGGAGATGAACTCAAATGAAACAGACACCAAACTCTGCAGGGCCCTGGAGCCCATGACAGAACTTCAGATTTCACTTGGTCTGAAATGCAAAACCAGTAGAGGATGTTAAGAAGAGATCTTAGCCCTCAAGTGGTTAATGGTCTCACACAAATGCACTTTGTCACGAAGCAATTTAAGAATACATATTGAGTTGAAGTTTCCATAGGACTTCAGAGGAGATTCAAGTGTTTAACACACATTTAATGATAAATGAGACGCAAGCTGAGTCCCAAAAGAATGTGGAAGTGTGGATAGCTTCAGGGGAACAGGTAAAGAAAGCAGGAAAAGGAGGCTGAGAAGGCGAAAGCACTACAGTCCGTGAGGAGACCTGCTAGTATCACACTAGATGGTCACTTTCCACCTCTCCCCAGCAGCCTGGGAGATTCTGACAGACAGTAGCCACCTGTTTCCTCATTCTGTCTCTGCATCTTTCTTTCTTTCTTTCTTTCTTTTTTTTTTTTTTTTGTACTGGGTATCGAACTCACGACTGCGCGCTTGCAAAGCAGGCACTTATGCTGATGAGCTAAATCCCCAGCCCTGTCTCTGCATCTGTCATTCACATTGCCAGATAATTACAAGATGCTCCAAAAATATTCATAGAAACCCACTGAAATTGGTAAGACAAACGGTATGTATAGAGAACAGGAAGAGACAAGAGCAGAATGAGGGTGGATATGCTGGATTCAGACTTCACTGAGAACCAGAAGTTCATGGAGCATATGTAATAATCTACATCAGCAATTTGAGGTTCCATTTGTCTGTTTATTGCAATATCATGTAAAATAGCCATTCTCAAATCTTGAAGGATCCATCTCATTGAAATTATCTAGCTTAAGGTGTAGACTCTAGAAGATTAAGACTTTTTGAGAGCAGAAGGAATCTCATTGAAGCTAAAGTACAAAAAAGGCGGCGGTTGAGTTAATAGAGAAAAGAGAAAACCGAAGTAGTTTCCAGTATGAGCTCCAAACTCAAAAGCACAAAGCCAGTTGCCCAAATTGCAGTTATGGGTTGGAAGTCTTCTCAACTGGACAACTCATTTAGTGCATCCAGGGTGAATAGCTGCAAGGTTGTGTCCACTTATGGGTTATCCTGAGCAACCCTCAGGAAGGCAGTTGGTTACTAACACGAGCAAACACATTTTGAAGACTTGTATTAGAGCTGCACTTCTCTAGATTGGGATGAGGAAAATTCCATAGAAGCCAAGTCCCTAGGAAGAGTGTTGAGGAATATTAGACCACCTTTCTGTCTTTGTCTTTGTCAGCTCCTACAAGGAAAAAATACATGTAAAAGGAACAAACTGGCAAATGGCTGATCTCATCTGGAGATCAGCATACAAGAAAATATAGGTGGTTCCACTCACCTTCTTAAATATGGAGCAGAGGGGAAAGTCTGGCTTGGGCACCAGAAAACCTGCTATGACCTGGTGCCTGGCTGTGGATGCGTTTCTTTGGAGCCCAGCTCCAGGCCTGCCCCTCCCAAAGTAGCCGGGTAAATGTGGTTTCAGCTAAGTGTTGCTTTAATTAGACACAGCTTTAGAGAGAGAAATATGGGGAAATACTGTCTGTTTTTCAAGAAAACAGAAGAGACATGACAGTTTGCCCTACACTACAGAAACATGAAGATGGATATGTCGAAGATAAGAATGGTTCTTAGGTGTATAGGTTGTATAGTGTCCTCTCAGTGATGTCCACATCTTAATTTTAGGAACTTGTGACTACGTTACCTTATATTCTAAAGGGAACTTTGCAAGGGTGATTAACTTAGCAATTGTTCTTGTCATTTTCTCCTTGGTGAGACACAATACCTATTCATGATTTTCAAAAGAGGTTTACTTTTGACTCATAGTTTCAATCCCTGAACAGCTGGCTCCAGGGCAAACATAGCATAATTAAGGAAATGGAGAGTGGGTACTCAGTTTAGGGCATCTAGGAAGCAGAGAGAGAAGAAAGGACTCTGGGACAAGAATATACTGTTTGAGGTCACTCTCTTGGTGACTCACTGCCAAACAGCCCCACCTCCTAACAGCACGTTTTGCTACTGAACTCACAATGAATGAATCCACTGATGAGTACAGTACTGATCCCCATGAGTCAATCACCTTCCACACACATAAGAAATTGGAAGGACGTGTTAGCTCTAAACCATAACAGCAATCTTTGAGATGGCAGATTATCCCTGATCAAATGACCCTTAATCATAAGGCTCTTATAAGAAAGAGGCAGGAAGTTGAAGAGGAGAGGAGCTGATATGCTATTTGTTAGATTTGAAGATGGAAGAAAGGACCATTAGCCAAGAAAAGTAAGTGACCTCTAAACACCAGATAGTTGAAAAGCCAAGAAAATGCAGGCCTCCAGAGATTCCAAAAAGTAAGTAGTCTTGAAGGCCTGTAAAAATGACAAATTTATGTTTTTAAAGCCATTATGTGTGTGGCTGTGTGTTCTAGCAGCCATCAGGATCTAACTCAGGAGAGAGTTTTATGTGATACTATTTCTCTAGTTCTGCAGGAAGCTTTCAGTAAAATCTACTTTCCCTTCAGTGTGTTAGGAGTCCAGGTGGTGTTTCTGTCCTGGCTGTGAGAACACGCTGAGATGGGATTGTAGCCCATGTGGGTGTACACTGGCTTTTGGAGACTCAGGACATTGAGATGACACATGGCATGAAAGTGTCAAGCTGGATGATCCTTAACACAAGCATCCTGTGAGCTCATTTCAAAACCACATTTAGGATGAGATCAGAATTTTTTTTTTTTGCAAAACCCAACTTAGATATCATGTATTAAAATAATTTGCAACTTATAAGGTTGCATTAAAAAGGAAGTCATTGTAATGATTTTTAAATGATAAAACAAGATTTTGCAAGCAAGCTATAGCTTGCTCAAGGTCTCCTCCACAGGGCTGGGAGAAAACTTTGATGTCTCATTCCACAGTTCTGCGCTTGTTATTTAATAAGGCATTTCTACCTCTCCTAGTTAACTTTAATAATTGGCGTGTGTTCTAGAAATGATCCATGGATGAGCTGATCATCTTTCCCAGTAACTTTTTTATCTTAAAGAGAATAAAACAAAACCATAAAAACAAAATAATGAGAATGATATTGAATTTCAAAACAAGAAAATAGGAAACCAACAATAGTTACAATATTGTACATTATTATCCTCTAAATAGTTGATCAGACTACCAGAGATACGCATGTAAAGTTAATCAAACAGTATAAGCACTAAGTAGTTTCTTTATGTCAGGTCCTATTGTTTCAGAAATTTCAGGTGTGTGACTTCTACTTTATTTTGTGTCTATGTCTCCTGGACTTGTCCTGAGTAAGACATACACATGCAAAATTAGTCAAACAATATATGCACTAAGTTGTTCCTTTACTTCAATTGCTATCATTTCAGAATTTCAGTTGTGTGACTTCTAATTTCTTCTCTGTCTATATCTCCTGGACTTGTTCTGGGGGGCTAGAGGTCTGAGATTGCATTTTTGCTCCTTCATCTTGACATTTTCCTGTGCTCCTGTGAATCAGTCATTTGCTGAGTCTCAGATAATTCCTACGCTGGCTGCCTATCCTGCAGTGCAGGGGATTGGGCTAGACACCTAGATTCCACCAATCCAAGGATCTCGGGGTGGCAGAGAGGTATAGGGTGGTAGGACCTCTCCCAGTAACATTTGCAAGCAGTTAAAATCCGTAATAACTGGACTGCTGGGGAAGTATGTTCTAGCTACTCAAACTTTCTAAAAAATGTGAGCTAAAAAAACTATTGTTATATCAGTCTTCTGTTCAGAGGTTTTCTAAATTTCAGTGATTTACACTCTTACTTTAGTAAGAGGAGTCTTGCAAATGGTTTTGGTTTGCCTTGTGAATTACTAAATCTTTTCCTATTTCTAAGCTATCCTTTGGGACATTGGTCATCTTTTAAATGCCTGCAGTTACAGGTTGTATTATAGTCTGAACTGCACTAGCAACTGACATCGTATTAAATACTCATGGCAGGGAGGAAAAAAAGATAGCAGACTCAAAGGTAGCAGGAGAGAGACCCTCTCTGAGAGAGACAGCTCAAATGCCAGAATAAAACACCCTGGAGAGACCCAAACAAAGAGAGATGGACTCTCACGACCCAGGAAGAAACTAACGTGCAAAAAAACCACTCGAATATGAGGTCCTGGGGCTACTATTACTGAAGATAAGATCAGCGAGCACAGCGCCCTCCTCCAGCTGCCTGAATTCCTGCCCGACCTGAACAAGTGACCTGCACCGAAGCCACTGGCTTGAGCCGCCGGAGCGCAGAGCTGAACAGCCCTGCGTGCAGCTCGCCCACCCGGAACGGCCCTGCATGCTACCCACCCAGAGGCACCGTGAATTCCCACCACAGCCACGCTGAAGTCGGAGGTCGGGGAGCCCTGCAGTTCTTGGGGACTGGCATCAACACGCAGTGAGTGATGGGAATAAGACCCTCCCATGGGAAAGGGGAAACCGACTGGACGACATGTTGGATTTGGGCAGGACAGCCCTAACTCCATAAGGAAGTGGCTTCAGCTGGTGGCTCCCCTCGCCAAACAGATTGGTGGAATCTGTTTGGACTAGGCCATGCCCCTGGCAGGGACCCAGTGAGTCACTACAAATTACTTTCCTGAGATCAGTGCACACTGATGCAGTGAAGGCCTGCAAAGAGTGACTGGCCCGGAGGGGAGGAGCTAGCACATACTGCCCAAGGGTGAACTCCAATCTCTGATAACCTATTGAACAGGGCTAAAGCTCCTAGCCTGTGCCCTCTAGAGGAGCCTTAACCAACAAGAAAAGGGTCTGGGAATTACATTGTACACTTGTATGGAAGAAACCAAAAACATGATGAAAGGGAGAAATAAGAAACAACTCCCAGCCCCCAACCCTGAGAACATTGATCCAGGAGAGGTAAATACAAAAGAGATTGAGGGCAGCAAAAGTGCAACATCAAACACAGCATTAGCGGACATAAAGAGATATCTTCAGAACCTCATAAGCAGGACCAAAACTGAAATATTAATTCAAATTAAACAAGAGATAAGTAGATTAATAAAAGAAGGGCTGGGCACCTCTCAAGAAGACACAGACAGAAGAATGGAGGAACACAAATGGAGAGAAAAATTTAATGAAGAGTTCAGAGAAAACCTAGAATTCATGAAGCAGATTCAAAGATATTATCAGGAAACTAAAGACTCCATAGAAAGCTGGCAAAACTGCTTGAAAGAAACCAAAGATAGACTATCAAAAATTGAACACAGGCTTGCAATGTGGGTCATGAAAGGGAAGATCTCTTAAAAATAACAAGGGAGAAGGCAGTAAAGATACAAAGACTGGAAGACGACAAGAGGATCTATAACTTAAGAATAAAGTATGTGAATGAAGAAGCAGGAATCAAACCAGAGGAATTACAAAGGCTATTCACAGAAATTATTAAGGAAAATTTCCCAAGCATAGAAAAAAGAAATAATACGCAGAGGTATGAAGCATACAGAACTCCAGCCACCTACAACCCAAACAGAGCTACACCCAGCCAGAGCTACACACATAATAATCAAGATCCCAGAAATTCAATATAAGAACAGAATATTAAAAGCCATCAGAGAAAAGAAACAGATCACCTATAAAGGAAAACCCATCAAAATCACGGCAGACTTCTCGACACAGATCATCAGGTCAAGAAGAGCTTGGAGTAAAGTAATTCAAGCACTGAAGGAGAACAATCTCCAGCCCAGATTGATGTATCCTGCAATACTCTTTCTAGAAATTAATGGAGAAACAAGATGTTTCCATGACAAAGAGGAACTAGGAGAATTTGTGACCACCAGTCCAACCCTACAAAAAATACTGAAGGATATTCTAGGGAGAGAGAACAAGAATACAAGCAATGGGCCGGGGATTTAGCTCAGTGGCATAACCGCCTGCCTGGCAAGTGCAAGGTCATGAGTTCAGTCCCCAGTACCAAAAAATAAACAATAAAAATAAAAAATAAAAATAAAAAGAATACAAGCATTTCAGGAACAGTGGCAGAGAGGCCTCAGTGAACGAGGCAGACAGTGGAGTGGAAGAGAAAAATAGACTATCAATGGCAGACAAATAGAATAGCAGAAATGAGGCAGAGAATATTGGCTATAATCTCTAGTATAGAGGGCCTCGAAACACTAACAGAGAGAAACACAGGCAGAATAGATCAGGAGATAGGGTCCATTGAGATGCTCTATATAGGGAGGCAGTGAGACCCAAAACAAGCAGTGCACCCCATGGGAGTGAAAGGGGAGGAATTGTCTAAAAAGGGGAGACAGAGGATACTGTTAATGGGGTAACAAGATTTAAAATTTACATTATTCTCACCACTCTGCTTGGATGGATTATGTGCTGTTTTAGTTTGTCTACTTACACTAGACTTGAGGACATGGTCAGCTATCCCAAAAATAAGAGGACATATTATGGTAATCATCCCTAATTTTCCTATCAACTTAATCTGAAGCCCTTTATAACTTATACTGTCTTCTTATGACTGATCTTATTTGAGTCTGGTTTGTTAGATTGCTACTTTGTATTGACTGATTTTATTTAAATCTGTTATGATGGATAGCATCAAATCTAAGTGTACAGGCAACTACAACTAAGATGACAAGATTCACTAAGATACCCACTCTGGTTTGATTACTACTTGCTTTTGAAGTCTTATAATGTCTCCAATGCTTCGTTTTTATTAATGTTGTTATATACTGCTGAGACAGCATGGTAACCATTGTAGATCACCTTGTATTGTGGTTTTATGTGACTTTTCTGCCTCATGCTTTTCTAGGAACTGTTTTGTTTTATCTTGCTTTGTTTTGTTTTTCCTGCTAATACAGAAATCATAGATATATATGTAGAGACTCATGTATGTGTAGAGCTTATAAACAGTTTACGAGAACCAACTATATAACACATGTTGAAATGAATAGCTACTTTGAAGAAAAAGAGACACTGCAATACCCAGTGCTGATTCCATAATGTCACAATGTGAAGTCCAGCAAAACTATCATTTTTTGTTCAAAGTGATCTTAGCTTGCTTTGCCTTGTTTAAGTTCAACACAAATGAAGGTATGGACAGCTGTTTTGAGGAGAATGAGAGACACTATGACAGCCATTCTTGGCTTCCCTAATGTCTGGTCTTCCCTAATGTCTGAAATGCCCTCCTCGTCCTGCTCAGATCAATTCCATACTAGGTTGTTTCATGTGAATTCCCTGTATGTGACAGTCTGGACAACTATTTGGAAAAAAACAAGAGTCAATATGATACAGAGTGAATATCTCCTATTGTCTAGTTTTGAAATTTTTGTCTCTTACATTGCTTTCTTGTGATCCACTTTGCTCTGTTTTGTTGTGTTTAATTTTACCCTTTTGATATAATTGCATGTATATTTGAGTGGGTAAGATGGATGACCATATTGCTGTTTTTGTCAGATCATGGAGCAGAACAGTTAACAGTCTCACTGTTTGAATGTCTACTTTATATGTTTTAACTTTTTAATTTGAACAAGTATTTCCAAGAAGTCAGTATGTAATTTGTCAAGTAATAATTTCTTAGGTTTTTTTTGTTGTTGTTCTTTTCCTTTTTTCCTTGGAATACTGTATTGTTGCTACCCTCTATTCTGTTTTGTTTTGTTTTGTTTCTCTTTAAATAAAATTATTTTTAAAAATAAATAAATAAATACTCATGGCAGTCCTGCAAGGACTTTTATAGGTCAAACATCCCTAATCTGTTGTTTAATCTATTTACACAATGAGTTTCTCATGTAAGAGAAAACATACTATTTGACTTAAAATTATAGTGTCAAGATACATCCATTTTTCTACAAATGACTCAAATTTAGCCTTCTTTGTAACAGAAGAGTACTCCATTGTGTATAAATACCACATTTCTTTTACCCATTTATCTGTTGGTGGACATGTAGGGCATTTCCAAGATTATAAATTGTGCTATCAACATGGGTTTGCATGTATCATTGTAATACGATGTTTTCAACTCTTTCAGGAAGAAATCTAGGAAAAGAATAACTAGGTCAAATGGAATTTCTAGTTTTATCTTTTTGAGGAGTCTCCATATTGATTTCCATAGTAGTTGTACCATTTTATATTGAATAATAGAGAAAAGTCCCTTTCTACCTCACAGGTTCACCAGCATTTGTTATTATTTGATTTCTTGATGATCACACTATTTCTAGAGTAACATGAAATCTCAGTGATGTTATTTTTTCTTTTTTAAAAAATTTTATTTTAAAGAGGGTAAAATTAAACAACAAAACAGATCAGAAGGAAACATGTAAGAGACACAGATTTCAAAGCAAGACAACAGGAGATCTTCACTGTCTATCATATTGTCTCTTGTTTTCTTCTAAATAGTTGTCCATATCTTCACATACAATGAATTTATACAAAACAAAATAGTATTAGATTGATGAGAACAGAATGATGAAGGCATTTTAGGTCTTCAAAACCAGACCATAGGGAAGTCAACAATGGCTGCCATAATGTCTCTAATTCTCTTCAAAAGAGCTGTCCATACCTTCATGTATGTTGAAATTAAACAATACAAACAGGCTAAAATCACTCTGAACAAAGACTAATAGTATTGCTGGATTTCACAGCATGACACTATGGAATCAGCACTGGGTACCTTAGTGTCTCTTTTTCTTCAAAGCAGCTGTTCATTTCATTGTGCATTGTATAATCGATTCTCATAAACTTTTTAGAAGTTCTACACATGCATGAGTCTCTACATGTATACCTATTCTTTCTGTGTTATAGGGAAAAACAAAACAAATCAAAACAAATTTCTAGAAAAACAAGAAGCAAAAAAGACAAATAAATAAGAATAGCAAAGAGCCCAAAACACTGACAAAATATGCCTTCAAAACAAGGTAGTATGAGCATAATTAGGGTTATTATTTTACAAAATGATCTTCAAGAGTTCCTCAGATCACGATACAATAACATAGGCAACACAGTACTTTACATTAAAACAACCAGACATTAACAGTAGCTATCACAATATGTCTTTTTCTGCTATAGATGAGCATAGTTTCAAATGCAATAATATCAAACATAACAAAATAGTATAAAACCATTCAAAGAGTGAAAGAATTACAGAGCATTCTGAACCGAATAACAGAGAATGATCAATGAGTACTATAATATCTCATTTTCAATAAAAAAATTTTGTTTATACTATCACACATATTCAAATCCCAAAAAGACACAATGTGATAGATAGGACCAATGATAGTAGAAGAGTAGAAGCATGGTAGGGCTTCTAAGAAGGATGATGTTAAATCAGCAATAGCTGTCATAATGTTTTGTTTTCTTCAAAACAGCTGTTCATACCATCACACATGATATAGTCAAACAAAACAGAATAAAACCATTCCAACTGATGAATGAAAACATTGAAAAGCTTCAAAGCTATGAGATGGGGACTCATACTTACCATAAAATCTTATATACTCTTGTCAACTCTCATACTAGGGAGACTATACGGTATTTACACTTGTGAGTTTGGTTTATTTCGCTTATGAGTATGGTCTCAAGTCGAGTCCATTTATTTATAAATATCTCAATGTGATCATTCTTTATAGCTGAGTAGTACTCCAGTGTATAAAAATGCCACAACTTTTTTTATCCATTCCTCAGTTGATGGGCACTTAGGTTGTTTCCAAGATCTGGCTATTACAAATTGTGCTGCTATAAACTTGGGTGCACATATATCACTGTGGTATGATGTTTTCAGATCTTCTGGGAATATGCCTGGAAGTGGGATAGCTGGGTCAAATGGGACCTCCAAACCCAGCTTTTTGAGGAATCTCCAGACTGACCTCCACAGTGGTTGCACCAGTCGACACTCCCACCAACAGTGCAGAAGAGTTCCTTTTTCCCTGCAGCCTTTCCAGCATTTGTTGTTGGTAGTTTTCTTTATCCTGGCCATTCTTTCTGGAGTGAGATGGAACCTCAGTGTTGTTTTAATTTGCATTTCTCTAATGACCAATGATGTGAACATTTTTTCATGTATTTATTTGCCATTTGTACTTCTTCATCTGAGAACTGTGTATTCATTTCAGATGCCCATTTTTGGATTGGGTCTTTGAATTTCAAGGGTCTGATTTATTTTTAAATTCTTTATAAGTTCTAGAGAGAAGTCCTTTGTCTGTTGCACAGTCCATTAAGATTTTTTCTCAATTTGTGGGTTTTCTTTCCACTATGCTGGAGATTTCTTTTGACATGCAAAAATTCTTTAATAGGATGTGATCCCAGTTATTGATTCTGGGAAGTATTTTGCAAGCGGTTTGATTCTCGTTCATGAATTCTCTACCTACCCCTATGTCTTCAAGATTTCTACCTACTTTGTCTTCCAACAGATTTAGTGTTTGTTTTAATATTTAGATCTTTGATCCATTTAGACTTTAGTTTAGTACCTGGTGATAGGCATGGGTCTAGTTTTAGTTTTCAGCATATGGAGAGCCAATTTTTCCAGCACCATTTATTAAAGAGACTATCTTTCTTCCAGTGGATGTGTTTGGCCCCTTTATCAAAGACAAGGTGGCTGAGTGTGTTTGTAGTTGTAGTTGTATCTTCTAATCTATTCCATTGATCTTCAGGTCTGTTTTTATTCCAGTACATGCTGATTTTATTACAGTAGCTTTGTAGTATAACTTCAAGTCAGGGATTGTGATGCCTCCTGCCTTGCCTTTGTTGCTTAGAATTGCCTTTGCTGTTCTAGGTCTCTTCTGGTTCCAGATGAATTTTAGGAGTGATTTCTGTAGATCTATGTGGTATGTCAATGGTATTTTGATTGGGATTGCATTAAATCTGTATAACAATTTTGGGAGAATGGCCATTTTCACAATGTTTGTTCTTCTTATCCATGAACAATGGATGTCTTTCCATGTTCTGAGGTCCTCTTCAATTACTTTCTTCAGCATATTATAATTTTCCCTGAATAGATCTTTTACTTCTTTTATTAGATTGATTCCTAAGTATTTCATTTGGGGGGATGCTATTGTGAAGGGTGTGGCTTCTCTTATTTCTCTCTCAGTGATTTTGTTGCTAGTGTATAGGAATACTATTCATTTTTTAGTGTTGACTTTGTATCCAGCTACATTACTGAATTTATTTATTATACCTAGGAGTCTTTCAGTGGAGTTTTGTGGGTCTTCTATGTAGAATATCATGTTATCTGCAAATAATGATAATTTAACTTCTTTTTTTCCTACCTTTACTCCTTTTACTTATTTCTCTCTCTTGTCTAATTGCTCTGGCTAGTATTTCCAGCACTATATTGAATAAGAGTGGTGATAATGGACATCCTTGTCTTGTTCCTGAATTTAGGGTAAAGGCTTTCAGTTTTGGGCCATTTAATATGATGCAGGCTGTTGGATTGTCATAGATGGCTTTTATCATATTGAGGTAAGACCATCTATTCTAATTCTCTGTAAGGTTCTTCTCATGAATGAGTGTTGGACCTTATCAAAAGCTTTTTCTGCATCTGTAGAAATGATCATGTGGTTCTTATTTTTGGTTCTATTGATATGGTGGATTACATTTATTGATTTGCATATGTTGAACCATCCCTGCATTCTTGGGATGAATTCCACTTGGTCATGATGTATAATCTTCTTGATGATTTGCTGCATTCCATTGTCAATATTTTATTGAGAACTTTTGCAACTATGTTCATTAGCGGAGATTGGCCTGTAGTTCTCTTTTTTGGTTGGGTCCTTCTCAGATTTTAGTATTAGAGTAATATTTGCTTCCAGGAATGAGTTAGGGAGAATTGCTTTGCTTTCAATTTCATTGAAGAGTTTGAAGAGTGTTGGCATTATATCTTCTTTGAATTTTTTGTAGAATTTCACAGTGAACCCACCTGGACCTGGGCCTTTCTCTGTTGGTTAGGGTTTAATTAAATTTTCAAGTTCGTTAACTGAAATTGGGTTATTCAGCAGCTTTACACCTTCTTAATCCAGCTTTGGTAGTTCATATGTTTCTAGGAATCTGTCCTTTTCTTCTGTTATCAAACCTATGAGAGTAGAGGTTTCAAAATAGGTATTGATGATCTTCTGTATTTCCACAGGGTCTGTAGAGATTTCACCCTTTTCATTCCTTATTGCATGAATTTGAGTTTTTTTCTTTTCTTTTTAAAATAAGGTTGGCTAGGGGCTTATCAATTTTATTTATTCGTTCAAAGAACCAACTCTTTGATTCATTGATTCTTTGTATTGTTTTCTTAGTCTATTGCATTAATTTCTGCTCTGACCTTTATAATTTCCTCCCTTCTTTTGGCTTTGGGCTTGACTTGCTTTTCTTTTTCTAGATGTTGGAGGTGTAGCATCAGGTTGTTTATTTGTGTTCGTTCTGTCTTCCTGATGTGGGAACTCAATGCAATAAATTTTCCTCTGAGGACTGCTTTCATTGCATCCCACAAAATCCGGTAAGTTGTGTCTGTATTTTCATTGACTTGTAAATATTGTTTAATTTCTTCTTTAATTTCCTCTGTGACCCACTAATTGCTCAGGAGTGTATTATTCAGTTTCCATGTGTTTGTAGGTTTTTTGCAATTTCTTTTATCATTAATTTCTAGTTTCACAGCACTATGATCGATAACATGCATGGGATGATTTCAACTCTTTTGCATTTAGTTAAGCATGTTCTGTGGGATAGTATATGGTCTATTTTAGAGAACGTTCCATGTGCTGCTGAGAAGAATGTATATTCTGATGTTGTTGGGTGGAACACTCTGTATACACCTACCAAGTCTATTTGTTCACAAGTGTGATTCAGTTCTGTTATTTCTCTGCTGCTTTTCTGTCTAGTTGATCTGTCCCTTTGTGCCAGTGGTATGTTAAGGTCTCCTGTTATAATTGTGTTATTGCTTATTTGATTTTTGATTTCTGTTAATATTTGTTTTGTATAGCTGGTTGCTCCCAAATTTGGTGCTTATGTATTTAAGACTGTTATCTCTTCCTCTTGAAGTTTTCCCCTAACTAGTATGTAGTGACCTTCTTTATCTCCTCAGATCATTCTTTGTTTGAAGTTCATACTGTCTGCATACAGAATAGCTACCCCTGCCTTCTTTGGGAGGATCCTGTTGCATGGAATATTGTTTTCCATCCTTTGACTTTTAGTCTGTGAGTTTTCTTTTGGGTTATATGGGTTTCCTGTATACAGCATATGGCTGGGTGTTGTTTCTTGATCCATTGTGCCAGTCTGTTTCTTTTAATTAGTGAATTGAGGCCATTTACATTAATGGTTATAACTGATATATATTGGTTTACTCTTGACATGTTATCTTTGTGCTGTTGATTCTTTACCTTTCCACTCTGTTTGTTTGCCTTGCTTAGTGGTTTTTTCCTATGTCTATCTAGAATGTCTTCCAGTATTCTTTGCAGGATTTGTTTGGTGGTCATAAAGTTCTTCAGCTGTTCTTTGTCATGGAAGTATCTTATTTCTCCATCTATTTCGAAGGACAGTTTTGCAGGGTACATCAGTCTGAGTTGAAAGTCATTTTCCTTTAGAATCTGAAATACTTCACTCCATGCTTTTCTTGACTTCATTGTTTGTGTTGGGAAGTCTGCTATAATTCTAATAGGCTTTCCTTTATAGGTGATCTGTCTCTTCTCGCTAGCAGCTTTTTTTTTTTTATTAATTTGAAAGAGAGTAAAACAAAAGGGGGCAGTACAGAGCAGATCAGAACAGGACAACATAGGCAACACAGTACTTTATATTAAGACAACTGGACATCAACAGTAGCTAAAAAAAAATTTAGTTTGAACTATCATACAAATTCAAATTTACTTTGAACTATCATACATATTCAAATTCCAATAAGACACAATGTAGATAGAACCAACAGTAGTAGAAGAAAAAAAGCATGGTATGACTTCTAAGAAGGATGATATTAAATCAGCAATAGCTGTCATAATGTTTTCTTCAAAACAGCTGTTCATATCACCACGTATGATATATTCAAACAAAACAGGATAAAACCATTCCAACTGATGATTGAAAACTTTGAAAGACTTCAAAGCTATGAGATGGGGACTCATGCTTACCACAAAGTCTTATATACTCTTATCAAATCTCATACTAGGGAGACTATATGGTATTTACCCTTGTGAGTTTGGTTTATTCACTTAAGAGAATGGTCTCAAGTCGTGTCCATTTATTTATAAATATCTCGATGTGATCATTCTTTACAGCTGAGTAGTACTCCATTGTATAAAAATGCCACAACTTTTTTATCCATTCCTCAGTTGATGGGCACTTAGGTTGCTTCCAAGCTCTGGCTATTACAAATTGTGCTGCTATAAACATGGGTGCACATATATCACTGTGGTATGATGTTTTCAGTTCTTCTGGGAATATGCCTAGAAGTGGAATAGCTGGGTCAAATGGGACTTCCATACCCAGCTTTTTGAGGAATCTCCAGACTGACCTCCACAGTGGTTGCACCAGTCGACACTCCCACCAACAGTGTAGA
>PVJX010003859.1:0-102487 GCA_004027295.1 Dolichotis patagonum
AGGAGGAGGAGGAGGGGGAGGAGGAGGAGGAGGAGGAGGAGAAGAAGAAGAAGAAGAAGAAGAAGAAGAAGAAGAAGAAGAAGAAGAAGAAGAAGAAGAAGAAGAAGAAGAAGAAGAAGGGCAGGGGAAGGGAGGAGAAGGAAAGGAAGAGGAAGAGGGAGGAGGAGGAGAGAAAATATACACTTTAGAGTTAGGTATGTCTAGGTTCCTAACTTAGCTTCACACTTAACTGCATCTGGACTAAGTGCAGGGGACAGCAAGGATTCTTTGTCTCCCCTTGTCCCCCTCTGTTGTGGAACTTCTCCCATTCTATCAGTTACTATTTTCCACATCTGTCTCTGAAGATGAGTTCAATCAGGACGGGTAATTTTCAGCAAGGTAGCCTTCCTTTCGAAGCGTCATTTTCCTCATCCGTAAAATGGGGTTGATTACTACTTCAACAGGTTCTTGTGAAAATGTAACTTGTTAAGATATGTTAAGGTGATGTCATGTGGCACACATGCAAAAAGTATTCATTTTGAGACTGTTTTCTCATTAATGTTTATATAATATTTTCCAGAAGTAATAACATTCTATGAATGAATATTTAATTATATTTTGGAAACATCTTAATAGGAAATAGGAAAAGCTTAGTGAGCCTAATCAGAACACTGAGTGCTAATGGAATCTCTGTCTCCAGTGGATAATTTAACTTTGAGAGAACCCTCTTGCAGCCTGCAAATTTGTTATTTGTCTCCAAGCCTGGATTTGTATATTTCCAACTTCCCTGTTGAAAAGAGATGCCTCATACTTAGCATTACACAATATTTCTTTCACATTAGTTGATTGTATTATTGAATAATTATTTCATTTTAGTCAACATATTATTTAATAATTTAATTTTTATGTTTCTCCATGTTGAACACATAAGTTTAAAAGAACCAGTAGTGCTATGACTCTTACAATGCAAAAGTTAGCTCTCCATTCTCAAGTCACAGTTTTAGTCAACTATTTTCAGTACTTCTAACTTCCACATAGCTAAATAATATCTCTACCATGAAACTTAGTAATTTTGCAAGTTTTAGGTATTATTTGTTGACTTCTCACTATAGAAAAGAATAATTTAACATTCCCGTCACAGATACACACACGGAAACACATGCAAGTACTCACACACATTCTCCTCCTCCATTTCTATCAAATAGTAGCAAATTTCAATTAGCTATGAAAAACTGACATGACTGTTCAACTCAGGTGATAAATATGATGACGTACAATTGCATTTCTTTCCTGGTACATGTTTTTTGTTTCCTTGAAGCTTATAATTTCTTTGTTTTCCTGATTGCTTAGTTTTCTGTTCATCTATCAGTCTATAGAATACATTTCTCTTGGTGCTTTCCATCCTCTTTTCTAAACTGCGCTAATTTTCTTTAGCTTTACCATGTGACTGAATCCCTGAGGTCTCCTGTCTTCACAACCCTCCTGGGATACTTCTCCTCTCACTCTGGCAATGAATCCTCTGTTTTCTGTTCAGTATCTTCACTTATTTTATTCTCTTGTTTTGGAAAAGCATATCTCCCAGTAGTGTTTTCTAAAAAAGAGGATAATGGCTATGATTTGGGTTCTTGAGAACTTGCATATTGAAAACACTTATTTTAATCTTACAATTCATTAATAATTTGACTTGGTATACAGATACAGGTCAAAAATATTTCCCCCATACTTTAAAGCATTACATAATTATATTCCATCTTTCAGTTGCTGTTAAAAAGTCATGTTGTTCTAATTTTTTTATCTTAATTTTATTAGTACATGTGTGTAGTGCTTAATGATTCCATTCATTATGGGACTGTGATACATGTACATAACACATCTTAATTCAGTTTACATCCCCTCCATTCTCATTTCCCCTGCCTTCATCTCTTTATTCCCTTCCTGTTTGCACAAGATCTATCTCTCTGTTTCCTATTATCAGTCTTTTATTTTGCTCTTTAATTTATTTATATTTTGAATTTCTCACATAAGAGAAACCATATAATGTTTAAGCTTGTGTGTCTAATTTATTTCACTTAATATTATGGTCTTATAATGCATATGCTTTCCTACAAATGACTCAAATTTATCTTTCTGAGTAGTACTGCACTGAAATGTTGTTCTGATTTTAACACTTGCTAGATGTACTGTGTTTGTTTAGGTTTTTTTGTTTGTTTTGGGGGGCTTTTTTGTTTTGTTTTGTTTTTTTGCTACTGGGGATTGACCTCATGACTTTGCCCTTGCCAGGCAGGCTCTTAAGCCACTGAGCTAGATCCCCAGCCCTTGTTTAGTTTTAATAACCATGAAATTAAAATGCTTAGTGTTTGGAAAATTCACTTATACATTTTGGAATATGTAGATCTCTATTTCTTTAAGCCAGAAACACATTTTTCCAGTCTTAAAAATTAAAATAATTTTCTTTAAATAATGTTTCTAATCTGCATAAATTTTCAATCCCTTAGTGATCAGCACAAATTAAAACCAATGAGTTACCACTATGTACTACAACTATAAAAAGTCTAACAAAACCAAGTGTTAGGGAAAACATGGAGATACAGAGCTTTGTACACTACTGGTGTGAAAATTAAAGGAAAAGTATGATGAAAGCAACATTAAACAAGGCTTACAATAAAGTCAAGAGGACATTAGGAGACATGGTTTATGCACCATGCCAGCAGTTGCCTGGAGAGTGAATTTTGGTTACCTCTACTCTTGGACCACAGGCATCTGGAATCAGTAGAAGGACTGGATCACCTACAATTACATTTTGCCCAGAGGCCAAGATGCATATCAAGAGGTTATCAGATTCTTGCTTTATGTATACTTACATTCTTTTTTTACGTTCTCTTTTATTTTTTTATCAGTCATGTAGCTTCTGTTCAATAGCCCACATAACTACCAATTTGTCTGTCTTCCTTGGAACATTCTATCAGAGTTATTTGAAATTGTGTCTTGAGTTGCTGTTCCTAAGGTCCCAAATAAAATATTGCTTTAAAATATTGCAATTTGTGAGTTTGGATGGATTGACATCAGTGGAAATGTAAATTTGTATAACCCTATGAAAAGCAATTTGACATTACAAATTTAATAGGCTCATCCTTACAATCCAGAAATTCTATTTTTTGTAGTTCTGGAGAGCATCTTAATACATATGTTGAAGAGGCTGCCTATAAAAATTTTCCTGACAGCATAGCTTATAGCCAGAAAAAAAAAACCCAAACCAAAACTAAATATTCATGTGCTAGAGAAAAAAATTACATGAGTTATAAAACACTGGTATACTGGATTTCCAATCAGTAGTGCAAATTATTATATTATAATTACATGTAGCAATATAGATGAATATAACAAGTAAAATTGACAAGAGAAAGTCACAGAAGGGTACAGACAAAAATTATTCAATGCATTCAATGTTTAAAAGCTGACTATACTAAACATATACTGTAGAAATGTAAAAATGTGTTCTAACCATAAAACAAAGCTAATACATTACTAATCAAAGATCCAAAGAGTATTTACACTGCAGGAGGGTAGATCCAGGTGTGATCACAAAGGAATTCAAATTAGTTATAGTATTCTATTTCTATAGTTCTATTTGTTCATTCAACCAGGATTTACTAAGTGTCCACTATATGCCGGGCACCTGCTATAAATATTTGGGGTACGTAAAATAAAGACTCGCCTCCATGGAAAAGGAAATGTCAAAAATAACTAAATAATGATTACAATAAATTATTAAATTATCATGTATGAAGATAATAAGTTCTATGGAAAAAATAAGAAGCTGAGAAAGTTAAGGCAGGTAAGAGGAGTACAAAGCTGCAGAATTAAATGGTATAAATGATAAATGTAGGCTTCATTGAGAAGTTGACATTTGAGCGAAGCTTTGAGGGGGAGTAGGCTGCTGAAGTAGTTTACAATCTGAAGACGTAGATTCCAGGCAAAAGAAATGGACAGTGCCTTGATCTTAAAGGGCTGTCTGCCATAGGAGAGCAGTGGGGAGGGTACTGCAGTTAGCACAGAATAAGAGGCACAATCAGAAAGGTGGGGATATTCATAGGCTCCAAATGGCTTTATATGCTAGTTCCTGGGTCAGCAAACTTTTTCTGTAAGGGGACAGATAGTAAATATCCTCAGCTGAATGGACTACAGGATTACTGTTGCACTCAATTGTTGTAATACAAAACCAGCCAGAACATACACGGTTGTATTCTAATAAAACTGTACAGAAGCAGATGATGCATGGATTTGCCTGGAAGCTATGGTTTTGCTGCTTCCTGTGCTAAGTGAAGTGGGGTATCATCTTACTTTTTGAAGAGAAAGGCATAAGGTTCTGACTTTTTTTAATGGATCATTTTTTATTGCATTAAGAATAATTTGAAGTGGGGGAAATAAGAATGAGGTAGGGACATTTTCTCTTAGGATATTCAGATGCTAGGTGATAGTGGCTTGAATCTTTATGGTACAGTAGAAAGAAGAGATCCATTTCTTCTTGAACATAGAAGTGACTGGATTTGCTGATAGATTGGAGTGAGGAAAAGGAGTAAAGATAATTGTAAGATTTGGGGCCTGGCATCATTTGAGGAAACACTCTTTGTGGTTATATATTGTTTGTAAATGTTATTTTTATTTTATATACTTTTTATACATGATATGCATAGCAATTTTGGTAAAGAACGTTTTCTATGCTATGTCTAGTGTGTTTTTTTAGCAACTTAACCAAATTTTACCTTCTTATCCTATCTTATTAAATATAAAATTATGTTCTCCTTTCTTCCCATTGCATTTTCTTTCCCAAGCAAATAAAACACCAGAAATAGTACAAAATTCATACAATGATTTGGGAGGAGAAGCAAAGGGTCTAGAATAAAGGGAAATTTAAGATTCAACCTCTTCATTCAACCTCTTCATTCACTAGTGAAATTTCAACCTCTTCATTCACTAATTCCCCTAAATCTAGTTAGCACTCTTAGAAAGAAAGAAAGAAAAGTTAAACAAATAATAAGAATATAGATAGAAAGAGAGAGACTAGGAAAGAAGAAAAACCCTAAGGACTTCTGGCTAAATTGAGATGACACCCTGACAATATCTGCAAATGATGAGAAAAAAATTCCTGCCAGGAACATTTCTTCAAGTGTTACTAAGAAAACAAGGAAGAAGCATAGAAAAAGAAAGAAAGAAAAGAAACACTCCTGGGCTCCCATGATCACGTTTTTGTAGTGTATTTCATAGCACTTTTGACGATAGCGGTTAATTCATTTGTGTTGAAATTTGTACAGGGGGCAAAAAATTGAAATTTTGATCATTTAAAGGTAGCATACAAAAGAATGTATAGCATAGAAGTCCAAATGATTTGTAAAGGTCTTGGAATTGTAAGGAAAGGGAACCATAGTTAGGAATGAAAATGATTCGTGCTCCCCTAGGAATTTATAATTAGAGAGGAGACAAATACATACATAAGCAAAGAAATGAAGGAGATAGGTGGGGAAATAGAACTGAATGTTCAAGTTTAATCACTGACGATCTAGTGTGGGCTGATTTCTAAATCCCAGCGTATAATTGCTGATAGTTCATCCTGCTGAGACTCTTGTTAAAGGCAAAGAGAACATTCATGAACTATTTCTGATCTAGCAGAGGGTCATTTAAATCAACCTTGTGACACTTTGAGAATCAAAACTCATCCTAGTTTGAGATTCCAAACCTGATCTAAGGCAAGGGGCATGAGGGATGAGATTTTCTCTAATACATCTGAGACAAAGAGAAATACAAAAGTGGAAGATTCAAACTAAGCCAGAAAACACTCAAGGAAACACAGAGGAGAACATCTATGAGCAAGTTTAGTAAGAGTACAAATCTGGGTGCAGGGTATATACAAAGAAAGCCAAGTTCAAAACTAGATTGGTGAGAGAGCAGTTAGGAGAGAATTAAATGAGAGATGAGGGAGAGCTGAAAGACTTGAACATCTGCTAGCATTTGCAGCTTGATTTTATGGGTTTGTGTGGGTGTGTTAGCCTGGCTTGAAAGTATCAGGGGTGCGGCAGCCACTTGGCACACACAGGAACCACATGGTCCTCCAATGATAGAGCTGAGAGACGAGGCCGGAAAAAAACTAGTGAGACTGCTCACTCATCGGGACTATGATACAAAAGCAGGTGACAACATTTTAAAACAGGGTATGTTAGGTAACACCATTCCTAATATGAATTAGGAAAAGAAAAAAGGGGTATTTGGTGTAACTCTGTAACTATGAGCCCTGATTAGTAATTAGTTATTGACAAATATTATTTATATACTGACATAAGGAAATAAGTAATAATAATATATTAATATTGGTATATTGATTGTAATGTACAACTAATATAAGTTGTTAACAACAGAGACTATACAGGGAGAGAAGTGGAATTCTGTAATTTCCACTCAACTTTTCTTTAAGCTTAAAATTGCTCTGAAAATATACTACAATTCCTTAATTTTTGAAGTGTGCAAGGTAGTACAGGTGAAGCTAAATGAAAGGTATGGTGTCTGCTTTCTAGAATTTTAAATTCTAATTGAAAATACAGTAACAATGGGAGAAAAAGTTGGTCTGAGGCATTGAAACCAGGGTCTCTTGATAGCAGTAGTGCTGACATTGTGGAACAGATAATTCTTCATTGATAATGTATTTAGGATGTTTACCAGAAAGTCTCAAGATTTTTCCATGGAACTCCTTGGAGGCAGAATTGTTCCTGAATGAAAATCCTTTGGCTAAACAAGAAATCCTTTTCTTTCGGCCCCACCTCCCAGAATTCTACCACAGAAAGTCCTATATTAACTGGCTTTTGCTTATCTTGGATCTTATTTTGTGATGTACCCTGTACCACAGTGGAGCCACTATCATCTCTTGGCTGGATCCCTTCAGTAGGCTGCTAAATCATCCTACTATCTTTTCAATTCACTCACATTATGAGAGCCAACAACTTTTTAAAAACACGGATATTAAACCATATCTCTCCCCTGTGTAAGCCTTTTTATGCAGATGTCCTGCCCCAAAGCAGCACCTTGATAGAGTCTGAACTCTAGTCTCTTCCCCAGCACAATTATGGCTGCTATGTCTCTGCTAGCAGTTTAGGCTACATCTGCTATTTTCTTGAGTTTCCTGGAGCCTTGCCTTGTACATGCACAATGTAGCAGTCAACCAGTAATTTGAGGGGTAATTCCACAGGATTTGGGTTTGTTTAACTGCAGTTCCCATTCCTCTGGGACTTTAGTCAAAAGGAAAGCGAGGGTGACTAAGAAGCGACGTTTCACTTTTCTCACGATTCATAGACCCACAAGTCCTATCACAGTTTGTTGTTGTCCAATGACTTCAAAAGTTGTTCTATGTACTTCATTTAGCTTTTAAAGTTATTTTCAATGGAAGGATCACTTAAACTACTTTCTCATGTCTGGGGCCAGAAGCCCTAGCACTGAGATTATTTTAAAGCTTCCCAGGTGATTCTGAAGTGTAGCCAAGATTGAGAATCCTGCTTGTGGTTTACCATTACATTTAGATTTAACAATTTACAAGAATTTGCCTTGGCCTATAAGACCTATAAACCCCAGAGAAGTCTCTGCCTTTCTCATGTTTTATCCACAGTATCTGGGACAGTATCTGGAACATAATTGAATTAGAAAATCTATAATATAAATAATATAAAAGCTATCACAAATAAATACCCCACCTAAAGAACAAATAAAAGCCAAATAGTGATAGTTCAGAGAAATGAAAAGATGACTGATCTACTAATAAAAAGCTTTTCAAATAAAAAGTAATTTAGTGTCATCTCTCTCTAAAAGAGTTTAAGCTATGAGATATTTACCTAACTTAACTGGCTTTATACAGAAAGTGAAATCAATGGAGTATGAAGGATGGATTTTAATGATGCCATGAATGTATGCGTCAGTGTTAAACACTTTCCATCTGAAGTCAATGATCTCAGAGAAAACTTGATTACTTTAGCTAAGAAGAGTCAGAAAAACCCAGTGAACATGATTGGCAGTTTTAGTTAGAAAAATTACAGATTAGAGAAACCAGCTGAGCTAGCATTTGAATTTGCTAAAGTGTGAACTCAAATCAAAGTCAGACAAATTGGTAAAAACAAAACAACAAACTTTGCCAAGATCTTGGAGTTTAAAGAGCCTAAGGAAAGACAGGATAATCTCCTGCTTTCTTGATACTGATCTGGCAATTTCAGTTGACACTGACCTAGGGAAAAAAGGACAACATAGTTTTCTCCAGTTTTCTGAGACCTGTGATAGCACCACATAGTCTTACATCCAATCTTGGAATTTTTTTACTCATCAACAGGGTTTTCCAGGTTGTTGCAGAAGGACAGAGCTAGTGATACAGGTAAAGCCAGTAAAATGCCTTGGTGGCACCTGTTACTCCAGCTAAGGATGTCTACATTTCTGCATTATAAATACATCCCTTTTTTTGCCTCTTTAAAATTTTTAGCAAAATCTGGTGTGATCACTAACACACATGTAAGATCTTAAAATCCAGGGTGGAGCTGTCTAGCCTTTCATAAAGCCTGTTACTTAGAACTCAGAGGTTCAATATTATAAACAGAAGATATTTGTGAATAGCATGGAATGAATAGATTTAGAATTTCATCTCTAGTATATAGGGATTTAGTAGAATTCATGGTATTAATTCATGAAGAGCTGTGTTTTCTTGGAATCCTTGGAGGGAGGAGAGTTTGCAGAAAGGAAAGGAAGCAGGTGAGCCCTGGTTGAAGCCCAAGAATGATGTCACTCTAGGTAACCCTCCTTTTGTGATGCTGACCCTTCAGGGCTTCTGTAATAGCTTCTATAATTCTAATACCTATTATATAATAAATGTATATGCTATTATTTGTCTTTGAAATGAAAGCTGTAGCCTCCAGAAACCACAATAAGGATGGGTTGAATCCACTACCTCTGAGGGAACTGAAAGTCTCTTATAGGTAGCATAACAAAGCATCATAAACTACATGGCTTTAAACAATAGAAATCTGAAGTCTCGCAGTTCAGAAGGCTAAGCATTTTGAAAACATTTCAGCAGCAGGGCATATTCCCTCTGAACCGTGCCTGGCCACTCTTAGCTTCTGGTAGCTTGCTAGCATCTTTTGTGTTTGCTGATTTATGACAGCATAATTCCAGTCTGTGCCTTTATTATCACATGAGATTCTAGCTGTGGGTCTCTGTCTTCACATAGCTGCCTCCTTGTAAGACTTACATTAGTTACATTGGACTAGAGTGCTGGGTGGAAAGGACAGTTTCTTACTTGTATAGGGCATCTCAGCTAATTACATCTACAAAAATTCCATTATTCAATAAAGTCACATTCTCAAGTTCGGGATAAGACTCTGACATGTTTTTTTGTTTTGTTTTGGTTTGATTTGGTTTGGGTTTTTTTTTTTTTTTTTGCAGAGAGGACACATTTGCCTATAACAGCTCTCATGTGGGTGGACAAATTAACCATTCTAGAGAGGGGAGAAAGGAAACTATTTCCTCCCTGACAGAACCTGCTTTTGTGTCCATACCCTCTACTTGGAGCAGACATTTGTGACCACATGAAATATTTCTCATTCTCCCTGTGGAGCCCCCTTCTCTTTTCCTCATGACTGATCCCTTCCGAGTTTAATCATGGGCAAAAAATCATCTAGCACTGAAAGGTGATAGTGCAAATTTTTTCTTGACTGAAAGAAATGTTTTATCAATATCCACAGAGAGCTATTGACTGTTGATTCACCTGGCCTTAATATTGCTACCACTTCCAAGCACTCAGCCTTCAATATGAAAATGCCCTATTTTCTGAGTGAGCCCTACAGTGGAAATGAAAAGGTGTCTGTCTTTTTTTATCTGGCTTTCCAACTTACTTGCCAAGGTCATGTCTTCCAGTGATAGAAGCCATTTACACTTCACATACCAGCCAGCTGACTATGGCTATGAGGTTATTAGAAAGAGAGGAGATGAGAAAGAAACAGCCAGACATTTTTTTTTCCTGACTGTCTGGAAAAAAGACCACCATGGTCTTTGGAAAATGTTTATTCTCAATGCTCCTTCAAGAACTGGTGAATGTTTGAAGTTTGAAGAGATGAAAAACAACCATCCAACATCCTGTTCTTAACCAGGATTTCCTCAAGAGTAACAGTCAGCTGTGTATAAAATTGTTAGGATTTCCAGAGAACAACATTTACATAACACTGCTTAATTTACATAGATCCACCCAAATTTTATCAGCAGTTGCAAGGCGACTTTAGAAAGTTAAAACTGTCATTATTTTTACTCTGAAGCTTGGCAGTAAGTACTTCAGGATGCAGTGAAAAGAAAAGAGATCTCAGAATCAAAAGACTGACTTTGAATCTTTGAATTCTTGCTTTTCACCTTTTCCTGAGTCTCAATTTCCATGTTTGTAAAAGGTGTAAGTTAGGTTTCTCATGTTTTAATAACTTGGCTGCAGGGTCAGTCTTTGGGAGAGTGCACAGTTCTGAATTCAATCTCTGAGTTACATTCCCTAAACTCCAAAAGTTGTGTCATTATCTTTAAAATGAAGAAGAGGAGAATCTGTTTCATAAGATAGAAGAAACAATTAGAAAAGATATCTTAGCCCTTTGATAAGTAAGAAAACATAAATCACCCTCTTGTTGATGTATGTGTGTTAATTAAATAAATTTGTTGAAATGGTTTTAAGCTTAGGGATAGCCATGGTTCTAAATATGAATATACATTGCATTTAAACAAGTTGCATGTGTGAATGTATTATCAGTAGCCCAAAACTACTATAGATTCATTATTCAAGAAGACATAGGAGTTTGTTTTCTCTGCTTCTCTGCTTTCTATTTCTGTTGCCCAGGCATGTTGAATGTGGGGCATGAACTTGGCAAAGAGACTTGGCATAATGACATTTGGAGTCTATTAAGCAAACCTCCATCCCAGATAGGATTTTTGGGAGTCTAACCAAATGACAAACTGATGGTCCTACCTCCTTTTCCTCTCCAACTTCTACCTCACCTCACCCACTAAATTATGCAAGCTCAGTTTAGAAGGGAAACATACGCTGAAAAGAAACTGATTTGGTCCAAGTAGGTCCAAAGGACTGCTTCAAAATTACCTTTCAGGAGCATTTTCTGGTCCAGTCCAAGGGTCCCTAAGGAAGTTGAGTGAAATTTATGGGATAGCAATGAACTCTCTCAGAGCTAATCCCACTCTGATTCATCTTATGTTAAACTATACCATACAACCCATTTACCAGCAGCCTCTACCTCTACAATGATCTCCTATGATTTCCACCCTGTCTCCTGCACTGTCTAGCCTGCAACTTCAGACCTTGGGCTCATAGCACATGTGTCCTTTGTACAGAGAGTTGTAAAAAGACAGCTTAGACATCACTTACTATTTGTGCAAGGGGAGTTTTGGCTCTCATAGAAGCTGTGGGTTTGACAGTTTCCCAGGTTTTCTCACAATCACTCTTTCTTCTTCTTGCACATTTTAATACTTCCCAACACTCTTCTCTACCTCACTGTTACATTCATTAAGAACTGCATGGCCACTCTTGCTTTTTCTATTTTTGATGTTTGTTTAGGCTAAAATATCAGACTTGTTCTGGCATGAAATTAGTCCAAATTAGAAAGGCAACAGAGCAGCCAGGCGTGAAAGCTTAAATCCTCAAAACTCTACACCTCTGCAGAGTTGAGCATTCCATGGCAGTGAATGAGAAGTCTCTTTAATCGTTAATTTCCTCCTCTGGATCTATGATTAGATTTTAGTTTTCTAGTGTTTGACTTCATGAACTACTACCGAGTGCCTACTATATGCCAAGCACTAGACCAGGTGCAGTAGGCACCAGATGGACAAAGAATCATTCCTATTCCTAGGACCCAACTCAGAGCCAGTTTTAAGCAGGGAAAATCATGCTCCACACACCGGACTCTCCCTGTTTGAAAAGCTAACATGAGCAAATGTAGCTTAGTATATGCCTCATGTTTAGTCTTCCACAATGAACCACCAGTCCTTCCAGGGCAAAAGCAAGACCTCTTGCAATTTCCCAATCCCGAGAACCGTCCATGTCATGATCATTTCATCTGACCTCTATGTTGCACTTCAGAGTTTGTAAAATATTTCTTTGATTACTAATCCCTATAATATAGTCAGGACAGGTGTTCTCATCCTTCTTGCTGAGAACAGAATTGAAGCTCAAGTAGATCACATGGCTCAGGCAGACAAAGTCATGCAGTAAGGAAGGAAGTGACAGAGCAGGAACTGCGGTTTCAGGTTCTGACAGTTCCTTTCCTGATCTTGTTGGAATATACTCAAACGCATAATCTGATAGCACTAATCTAAAACCATTTATAATATGTTCATATGTGCTGATCATGGACTCATCAGGGAAAATACTTCTTCAATCACCTGACTTACTGAAAATAACATGTCTACCTCTAAGACAAGCGATAAAATTAGAAGAAAAGAAGAAAAAAGGAAAATGTCAGCTAACACACTGGTGGTTAAGAATCCACTTTGGGCAAATAGCTAACTCCAATAAACTTTAATTTCTTCACTGGTCAAATAAAAATGATATTGATATTTAATTCATATGTAATAAATAACCAATAAGCATTAGCTATAACCATCATTATCATTATAATAACTGAAATTATACTGACAAAAACAAGTAAGTCTTAAGTGACTGGATACTTTGGGATTCCCTGAGCCTTCTAGAGAACATTAATATCAAGCCTAGTGTTCCTCGCACAAGCCCTGCCTAGGATCCTTTTGCTTTCAAAAAGCATATTCTCAGAAGGTATTGTTTTTGAGGAATTCAGAGAAGAAGAAGGTAGAAATAGGTAAAATAAAAATTAACAACATCCTTGTTTAGTCAAGTTAATTTTCTTTTAAAGACACTATCATCTGTAATGTTTTCTCAGCATGATGAATATTTGGATGCAATCTTTCCAGAGAAAAATGGGTACCATGCTACAGATATGGGTGCTGAAGTATACATGTAAAGCTGGGAACTGATTTGATGTGAGTGTTAAGGAGCTGGGCCAGGAGTTTAACCTCAGTATAGTTCTCAATCTTGCAGGATATATGCCGTAAACATTTCATTTCTTTAAATACAGAACTTTAAGCTATGGCTCCAGTGATTGACAAGTACAATCTGTAGACTTTCATAGAATCTACAGTTTAACAAGCCCTGTACATAGATCCTAAAGAAAGATCAAGTGAGACAAAGCTAGATGAGAAACAATCCAAATTCATTTTCCTCTGAAATTAATTTTGGATTGTATATCTCCTATATCAAAATGCTCCAAATCTTGAAAAAGCAATTACTTATGAATAAGGTCTGGATAAGTTATTTTGCTTGATTTTTCCTAGTTAAGAAATCTAATCAAATTAGAAGCACTTTGCATCTTCAGATAGGTCTTTTTTGACTTGTGCTGGGCAAAGAGCTGGGAGTATTGTGACTTTGAAGGGGTATGACCAAGAGCATTCATTTCCATATCACAATTATGTTCTTTTTTGGTCTAGCAGTTCTTTCCCAAGAAGCCACCTACAGAGTATCTGAGGGTCACAATTTATTTTGGATTGAATTAAAATGAGGCATGTGAGGAGCTTACACACACAATCTTTTTTAAATACAGGAACCACAGTCTTTTCCATTTCCTCTTTAAAGCTGAGGACTGGGAAACTCATCAAGGAGACAAATTCATTCATTTTAAACATGTTATATAACTCAAGATTGTTAAATAAGGAAATGAAATGGAAAAGCCATTTCTGCCATGAGACTTGTAGCAGTGTGTGGTGCTGCTTTACTATTTAGTATGTGTTGTTAAAAACTGTTAGTCTTAAGTGGTTGATGTGCAAAAACTCTAATCTGATGACTTGTATTTGTTCTTTCACATCTGAATATTCACAAAGTTGTCTCTAAGCTACTTGTACAAATTCATAAACTACATCAAATTAAGAAAATGGTCTAGTCAGTGGCCACATTATTTAGTATTTGCAAATGTATACACTTTCAATTATACTAATATATTTTCCTGGAGGAATCAAGTATATGTTTGCTTCTTTCCTTTCCACATCCATTTCCAGAAATTTACAAAAGTATTTTTATACCATTGAAAGAGGCTATTTATGTCAAAAGGATTATAGTACAATTAATTCTAATTCTGTTCAATTATACAGTCACTGTGTTTACATCTTCTAATAACTACTACCATGCAATGATTGATGCCTTATGTTATGATTCATGCCAGATGGTCCCCCCCCAAGTATCATGCAATAATGGACATAGCTGAATCTAGAATTTGTGATTGGTTTGTTGTCTAGCACTCAGATGGGTGGTGTGAGTGCTGTACCTGCCCAGGGGTGGAGCCAGCATACAGTATAAAGATGAGAAGAAGGTGTCTCTCCCTCTTTTGCTGTTTGTGTCCATCATGAACCACTACCCCTCAGCCATGTCATCTTGCCTTGGAACTGACAGTATGGACTGAAACCTCCAACTTGTAAGAAGTAAGCCTCCTCTTTCCTAACTTTAAGCATCAGATATTTTTGTCTTGACAATGAGAGAGAAAAGTAATCAACATAGAATTTGGTGTCAGGAGTGGGGTCATTGCTGTGACTATACCTGACCATGTGGTTCAACTGCCTTTGGAAATGGCTTGTGGGAAGTGTCTGGTAAGGTTTGGAGATGTCACCTGAAAGAGTGGTGCTGGAACAGCTTAGGCTGTTCTGTAGGGCAGATTCTGGTCAGAGCTCAGGAGACCAGAAGGCTGATAGAAAGCCTGCCAGTAAAGAGGTTTCTGCTGAGAAGGACTGCATTGGTTGTTGGACTCCACATAATGTGTGTTATGGCTTGACAGATTTTCTGCATTTTGCTCATGTCCAGAGACTTTGCCTGAGACTGAGATTAAGGGCAACAGACTGATTAGTCTGGCAAAAGAAATTTCGAAGCAGTCAAATGTTGAGGTGGTGGCATGGCTATTGTTGGGAACTTTCAGCCAGATTTATGTTGCAAATCAAGCACAAAGAGCCCAGCAGAGTGATTTAAAATGTTGTGAGCCTGGCCAGAAAGCTGTGAACCATAAAGACGGAGGAGCTGAGACCTCAATTGCTGAGAAGGAACAGAGAAATCAAAAAGATGGCCTGGGAGCATCCCAGGAAGCTGTGGGTCTCCATGCTTTGCAGCCTCAAAACTGCAAAAGTGAAAGACTTTGTTTGGAGGAGAAAGCTGCAGAGCACCACATTCCAGAGTGGTGACAGAGGCCACAGGAGGTTCCACAATGGCAGCAGCCAAACCAGATTTCAGAATGGTGATGACATAGAGAAGCTGTTCCTCACAATCAGGTTCAGAGGGCTCAACAATCCAGGCACTTGACCCCTATAGCGAAGAGAGAGGAAAGCCTGGCTACTGCTTCACTTGGCAGTAGATCTCAGTATCATTCACATGGCACTCATTTTAGGTACATGGGGAACACATGAGTTTGGAGGTTAAGGCAGCCTCTACCCTGACTTCAGAACACCTGGGTGGCCAGGCAGTGTGCCCCTGAGAGGGCAATATGTAAAGCTGTGAGTAAGAAGCCAAAGATGCAGTGGGGACCCCAGAAGTTTGGAAAAGCCAGAAGTATGGCTCATCCAAGGAAAACTGCAAATATTGAGCAGAGGGGGCTTAAAAGAGAAGCTGCAGGAGCTGAAATCCCTGTAACTGCCATTAGGGTAGAGTCACCCAAGCTTTTTGAAGCTTGCAACCAGATTGCTTCAGATGCTGCATGTGGAATTCCAGGAATTAATGTTTGTTCTGATGGATTTTGGACTTGCTTTGGTTCTGATGCTTTGTATTCCCGTTTGTAACTTTTGGAATGGTAATGTTCATCTTGTGCCACTGCATATTGGAAGTGTTTAACCTTGTTTCCATTTGTATAGGGGCTTGCAGCTAAGAGTTTGCCTTAGATCTTGGAGGACACTTGAGACTTGGAATTTTCATTAATGTTGAAACTGTTAGGACTTTGGCAATTCTTGGACATGGACTAAATGACTTTTGTATAAGGGGTGTGCATAAGTCTTTCAGGGGCCAGGGGTGAAATGTTATGGTTATGCCAGATGGCCCACCCTCAAGTCTCATGCAATCATGGACATGGCTGAATTTAGCATTTGTGATTGGTTCATTGTCTAGCACTGAGCTTGGTAGTGTGAGTGCTACCTCTCCCATGGATGGAGCCAGCATACAGTGTAAAGGCAAGAAGAAGGCATGCCTTTCTTTTTCACCATCTGCACTTGCTGCCGTGAACCACTGCCCCTCAGCCATGTCATTTTGCCTTGGAGGCAACAGAATATGGACCAAAACCTCCAACCTGTAAGAAATAAACCTTCCATTGCCTAACTTTGGGTGTTAGGTATTTTTTCTCAAATATGAGAGAGAAAAGTTACCAAGACACCTTATTTGTATAACCTGATACATGATTGTTTCTCATTGACCTTCCTGTTCCAATCTCCTTGTGAAAGCTAAAAGTCAAAATATATCCATATAGAATATAATATTGTCCCAATTTGTTACAATTCTTAAATGAAAACAGTCAAAGTAAGGCAAAAATCCAATGTAAACTTGGGCAATGTAGTCATGAGGATATTCTTACAGAAAAACACCTAATATCTGTGCCTGTCAATAAGACATAGCCCTTCTTAAAGTGGTTTAAGAAAGATACTCGGGATCTAGTAGATGGACAATGTATGTTAATTGAACTGAGTTATTGGTATTAGTAGATGGACAGTGTAAGTTAATTGAACTGAATTATTGGCATTAGGTGGGAAATCTGACCAAATACAACAATGCTAGCAGATTTGGGGAAAATAAAGCTCCTAAATAACATTGTAGCATTTGGACATTGGTATCACCTACGTATTCACAGAAGGACAGAGATGACTGGAAGACATATGGAATTATTCCAGAATTTTCCATTTGATAGTAAATGTTTTGTTCATGTCTCATTTATGTAATATTTTCTGTATATATATTTAACACTAGTAGCAATAGAAGGAAGTACATACCATTCTCCTTAGTCTTAGATGAAACATTGTCAATATTTTACCATTAAGAGTGATGTTTGCAATAGGTTTTCTTATAGTCTTTTACAGATTAAGAAAACTTTCTCTTGCTACTTTCTAGCATTATTTATCATGAATGATGTTAAATTTTATCACATGTTATACACACTATAAAAATAATCATAGTTTTTTTTGCCTTTTATTATCAATGTGATAAAATTTTGTGAATGTTAAATCTGTCTTATAATTCTATAAATCTAGATTAGGTATAATGCATTATTATTTTCATAAAATATTGAATTTTTTAATCAATGTTTTGTTTAGGATTTTGGTCTCTGAGTCCAGGGTAAGATAGGACTGTAATTCTTCTTTCATGTGATGTCACTGTTAGGTTTTAGTAAAAAGTTTACACAGCCTCCAAGGAAATTATTCTCATGTTCTTTCTGGCCTTGAAGAAGTAGGCTATGAAGAAAGTTCACATACAAAGGAACCATGGATGGCCTCAGGATCTGAGGGTGACCACCAGCAAAACACTGAAGCCTTAGTCCAGCAGTTGCAAAGAAATTAATTTTTTCAACAACTCACAGGAGCTTGACAATAGGTTTTTCCCCTGTCAATTATCCAGATGAGAATATAGCTGTGACATCTTGAATACAACCTTGTAAGGTCCTAAATAGAGGACCCAGATAAAATGTCTCTGTATTCCTGGTTCACAGAAAAGATGTAGTAATGAGCATGTGTTGTTTCCAACACTTACCTTTTCAGTAATTTATTATGTAACATTAGAAAACCAATACACTTTCTATATCTTTAAATTGCTCCACAATTATTTGAGCACTTGCTTTATGATCCAACAAAATATTTTAGCAGGATGTATTTTTTTCTGAATAAACTTGGAATTAGTCCTTTTTCTAAGGAAATTTGGTGCTCTTTAGCAGAGAATAAAATTTAGGAAAATACGACCTGTTTGATGAGGTGGTATATATCTACAATCCCTGCATTCTGGGAGCTGTGAGAGGGTTGCATGTTCAAGTCTAGCCTGGGAAGCTAAGAAATTTGGAGAGACTCTGTCTCAAAATAAAAAATTCAAAAAGAAAGGATGAAGATGTAGCTCCATGTGAAAGATTCCACCATCCATATTGAAAAGAAACACCCCAAGGGCTAGGAATGTCAACATTATCAGGGTCTCCTGTCCTAAGACTTCTCATTGGACAGAACTAAGGAACAGGAGTGTGTGTGTGTGTGTGTGTGTGTGTGTGTGTGTAGACACCATTTACTTCATTTCCATGTCAGTATATTCACACTGGAAAAATCTCATTCTAATCTAATGCCACAGGATTTTAGTTTTCTTTCTTTTTACTTATAATTCTATTTTATGAGATGTAAAAACTAGCTCCTAATACCCTTCATATATTTACATATTGGATAAATCCTTCATGTATGTAACCAGTCTCTCATCATCTTTATCATATTACTCTATTTCATAGATGCTCTTCTCACCCTGCCCAGGGCAGGGTATCTCTACTGATACCCCACACTCTCAAAAGCATCTGCCTTACTAGGCCCTAATCCATAGAGTATGAACTGGATAACCTAAGGAAAGAAGGTCCAGTTATTTTTGACTGGGCACTGGACACTGTCTATTACAAAAGAAAAACGTGAAATGCCGAATGATGTTCTATACTGCCCCCACTCTGGCTGTTCATATTGCTGCAGGCTGTTAGGATCCCTAACAATAGCAGTTCACCTTAATACAAGCTCATTATTGATATGATTTGAAACTGGGCTTCCATCACTACCGAAACCCAGCGTAAGGATGGGAAACCTTTTAGAGCTTTCAATGAACACGTACAACAGGCTGTGGCACACGTGCCATAGATTTGCCACCACTGACCTAGGGTCATGCACTGCATCATGACTTTTCAGTCATGATAAACAACAGATACACAGATAATCTCTTACAATTAAAATGAAAAAAAATTCTTATTATCTAGTGGTTTCAGAGCCTGTGTAATGTCATGGCACAAAGCATTATTATTCGTGTATGTGGTGATACTGGTGTAATCAACCCTACTCTGCGACCTGTCTTATAAAAGTACTGTGCAAGGAGTTGGAAGTATAGCTTAGGGCTATAGTACATGTTTATCATGTGCAAGGACCTAGGTTTAATTATCAGTGTCACATTTAAAAAAAGAGAGACTAAAATTATAGCTCATATAATTATGTATAGTGTGTAATACTTGATAATGAAAAGTGACTGTGTATTTCTCATTATAATTATTTAAAAGGACAAGCTCATTGTAAACCAGTATGCCATGTATGTAGGTGGCAGCTTCAGATAGCTCATGCTTACCTCATCTCTTGATTGCATCATTTCTCTTGTGCTTCATTTCATTATAAGTTGCTTTGACCGTAGTGTTCCAAAAGTCATACAAAATCCACTGCTAATTTGCTAGTAAGAGGTTATGTTGAACAGTTACCCTGGAAACAAAATGTGCTTAAGGACTACAAGGGTGGAAATCAGTGATGGTTGTCACTTGTTCATTAGGCACGTCTCATTCCACCATCTCTTGGATCTTGATGCTCTGCGTAAGTATACTGTATGGTATTTGAACAGTGATGAACTTGCCTAATGATGCATTTCTTAGAATGTAACCCCGTCTTTAAGAAATACACGGCTATATTTACTTCTAGATTTGGAATCCAAAGCTTCTCTCTTTGGAAGCCTTAAGACTCTTAAGTTTTGTCCTCCATGCCCCATGAGGCTGATCAAAGCTCTCTCCATCTTCTCAAGTTCTCAGCTACTTCTAGTGCTGAAAGAAACTGCTAAGAAAAATATACCCTGAAATCCAGGTCCAGCTCTCTGAATTTGATTCTTCTGCTAGGCATTACATCAGTAATTCTTCACTACTTTGTTACAAAGTAATCAAGCAATTTTCAAAGGTATATTTTGTCCCAGTTTCATAGGTATGAACACTAAGAGGATTGGTCTAGTCCTGTATGATTGCAAGAAAAATCTCCTGTGATCAGCATCTCCTTTTTAAACTTACAGTGAATACAGTTACATATTAGTACCATTTAAGCTCCTTATGTGCTTTATATTATTTAATTTTAATGACTACCTTATGAGATATAAGTATTATTGCTAATACGTTTCACAACCAAGAACCCAAAGTCCAGTGAAATTCAATAATTTGCCCAAGGTCACACAGCAGTAAACAGAGGTCATCCCAGATCTCTCTGATCGTAATGCCTCCTATTAAGTGTCTTATGCTGTTTCTCACAGTTAATTTCATAGCCTAGAAACTAAACACCCTACAGAGACAGAGTTAAATATCAGCCTATTCTGACAATTTTGAAAGGGAAGAGGAGAGCAAGGACATTTTGCTAAATTTGTTTAAATGACTCCGGGTAAGGCTCAAACACAGCGCTAAAGTTTGGCCCTAAAAGACCTCCATTTATTCTTCCAATTATCTAAACAAGAACTGTGATATGTTTAAATAAATTAAATTACAAGGCTTCCCTGGGGAAAAATAATTTTCCCAACATAACTTTATAGACATGACATAAGTTAAGCTCACCTGCTCTCCTTCCGTGGTAAGGATCCGTCAGTTGACACAAAATTGGACATAAGCGGATGTGATACAGGAAGACAAGCAAGACATGTCTCCCTGATACATCTGGACAGGAAACCTTAAATATGGTTTTCTTTTCTTAAAAAAAGAAATCCCAGTCACACATGTTGTTTTTTTTCTTCTTAGCATTTGGTTAGCATAGGGTATGTTATTGCAGGTAGTAATTCTCAGGAAGAGTTAGTAGCACCTTTAAAAAGGCTTCAGGGACTCTAAAAATTCTTTGCGGAAGGAAGAGTGACATATTCTAATCCCAGACACTTTTATTTGTACTCTTTTATAAGAAAACTAGAACAAGTTGGCTAAATTTTCTTGATTATTCTTGGAAACTTTTCTACTAACCCATAAATAGTTCATACTTTACTATCAATATAATTTTACAAGTGAGGCTGTAAAGCTCAATTTCTAGACTTCTAGTTTTTCTGTACATGATTACTTTTATTATATCATTTTGAATATTTAAATATAAAATCAGAGAAGTCAAAACTTTTTCTCCAGAGAAGTCAAAACTTTTTCAAAAGCAATCTTCCTTACACAATGTCTGTGAAGACTGTAAAGGACAAAGAGCAAATGAATGTAGACATTTCTCCATGTATAATTATACAGCTGAATATAGAGTAACTAGAATAGTCCCTTACTATTACAGGGTCTTTTTCTTCCAGTGCTCTGTTATCTATTTGATGTTTCCTTTTTGGCTCCAAGCAGCTGTTAATAGTTTTCCAAAAACAGATTCATACTTAGTTGGTGAATAGTTTTCTAAAATACATTCCTACGTGATTATTGGATCATAATCAAGTTTTATTCTACCTGGACTGCAGCACTAGTAAATAAATAGATACAGGAACACATAACACCACAATAGAGATCTCTTTCTTCTGATTTAGATTCTTCTGGGAGAAGCAACACAGTAACTTATCAGTTCTCCTGTAGAGTTCTTTTTTGGTGAATTTTGGTATTATCAGGATAATACCAGATAATACTGGTAATAATGACAGATAATACTGGTAATAATGGAACACTGGAATACTGGTAATAATGACAGATAATACTGGTAATAATGGAACACTGTATCAAACCAACATTTTCAAAGTATTTTTCAATAATTACTTAATGAAGATTGTGGGGGAGATAATATATAATAATGAAAATAAATTAAAATAAGAAACATGATAAATACACATTATAAAATGCAATTATTGGAATTTAGCAACTTCTTGGGCGATATGTTAAATTGTGTAAAATGCAGTTAAAAAATCTCCCTTTCTCAGTAAAATCATTTAACTGCATGAATTATTTATATTTAGAATATCACCTTCAGGTTCCTGATAGGTGGCTGACCTCAGAGCTAATCGAACATCCATACTGTGTTATGCAACTTATTCATATGTACCACAAAATATTAAATTTATTTATAGATAAGATTTTATCCTCTATTTTGACCTAAAGGAATAAGTTTTGGCAGATTTTCATTTGGTGAGCTCAATTTATGTTTTACTAGTTATGAATGAAGTCATATATAAAAATTTGAGAATATTGGCACTGAATTTCCAATTTGTCGAGGACATTTTAAAGTTCTTTATGTTGACTGTGAATAAAATCAATCCAGTGAAGAACAAATAAAGATACATTTACTTGAAGCTAATTAAGACTGTAATCAGGAAAATATATTCAAGAAATCTTGGAAAAACGTTCTGAGATTTTATAAAATGACTGCTCTATTTATAGCTCTAAACTGAGACAGACCAGCAGAGGGAGAAAGGGCAGACTCCTGGGTCCGTATCCTGTTATTTATTAAAAGTATGGTTTGTGCTTTCTTTTAAGACAATCAAGGACTTAAAAGCTGCTTTTGTTAAACAAAACAGTGGCTCTTCACATGAACCTGCAGATGCTCAATGAGTAACTAGAGCTGGACAAAGATTTACTTTAATTTTGTATCTGTCCCCTTTATTACCTTAAAACCTTGAGTCAGATCTTTGTCCAGCTCTGCATATAGGCATGTTATTCATTTAGGGAGTGTTTGTCTAAAAACTGGCAGTACACATTTGATTAGCCTTAAATGTGTATAATTGTGGCATCCCACTTCAAGACTGAAGACACCAAGATAAGAGATTTATAGGTACATTCAGCTACTAACAGGTACCTAAAAATCTCCAGTCATTGCTCTCGTGCAGTGGGTCACTTCAGATTCCAATGGTGTCTCCAGAAACTGAACCTATCCAATATAGAAACATACCTAATGAAAAACTGATTAAGTGATAAGCAGTTCTCCAGAGTCACCCTGGAAAGCTAAATCTGAGACAATGATTGGTCAAACCCTACCCCACCTCCACTAATCCATAAATGCTGAGCTGTGTGTGTGTGTGTGTGTGTGTGTGTCTACAGGCTACTTAGATCTTCTCCATCAGAGCTGGGCTTATGTCTCAAACTGAAGTTCCCATTCATTTTCTTTTTCTTTGTAACTTTGCCCAGCAAATTTGCCTATGCCTCTCACTGAATTATCCTGAAATGGTTTTCTGCCATGAGACATCAAGAATCTGCTTGGGGCAATTTGCGGTCCTCATCTCCTCTTTAGGGAGAATTCTTTGAATCTTATTCAGTGACAAAGTCACAAGAGGAGGGTGAAAATTAAGTACCTTATTAGTCAGGAATTACATCTGGTGCTGGAAAAAAGCTGTTTTGTAAGAAAGGATTAAGTGCAGGCTCAATTTGCGTAGTTTGGGGGAATGAGTCCCTTGCAAAGAAGCTCTGCAGAAATGTTTCAGGAAACTAGGCTTGGCTCTGTCCAAAGTTCATATCAGAAGGCGGATAGACACATATCTGAATGCCAGTTTAAAACTTCATCTATGAGCTTGGCTAAGGCTAGATTTTAAGGGTGCCTCCTAATTCTATTTTCAGTGCCCAAACCAACACTATTCCATTTTGATTGTGTGTATGTGTGTTTCCTTCCCTTGACACATTGATTAGCACCCTGGGAAATGCCAACCAAGCTTACCTTTTATTTCACTTCTGGGTGTAATATTACCTAAAATGAGACCTGAATAAATTTATCTTTTTTGTTCTCCAGTACTGGGAATTGAACCCAGGGCCTTTGCACTGAGCTACATCCCCAACTCTTTAAATTTAATTGTGTGTATGTATGTATTTTTGAGACAGATTCTTGATACTTGATACTTGACTAAATTACCTAGAATAGACTGGAACTCAAGATTTTGTTGCCTTAGCTTCCCAGAGGGCTATGATTAAAGGCTACCGTGCCTAGCTTTGAATAACTTTGTCCTAGACAGTACTTATTTTTAAAAAAGACATTAAACCCTATTATCTCTACTGGGACATGGAGCAATTCTGTTTTAATCTTAATGCTAAGAAATGCTTCTCAGCAATTAATCTGCTTTTGCCGTTCAAATACCATTGATTAAACAACTGATTAGATTTTACTTTTAGTGCTTGTTACTAATGTATTCAGCCAAGTTAATGACCTACTTATAAAAATCTCATGGTCCTTTTTGGGCAGAAAGAAATATTTTTAAAATTAATCTCTTCCATGGTTTCACTTTAAATTCCTACCATTGTTTTTCTTTCCTACTTAAGTGATCTTGCTTTATTTTAGGTATCCTTATAAGCTGCCCTTAATCCTTTCTGGAAGGAGAAGAGTATATAAAAATAAATCACTGTAAGTTTCTAACTTAGTAAAAACTTTATTCATTAGATTTGCAGAGAGAGAGAACTGCATGCTAAGGAAATGGAACACTGTTTCATGAGATTGGCAGGAGGATTCCCTTCCCTGGGGAGGAGGACAACACTTTAGGCTTCTGCACATCAAGGCCAAAACGGAGTAATGAAACAGAGAGTGTTAGTTACTTTTCTCTCATTGCTGAGACAAAATACTGAATGCCCAAAGTTAAAGGAGGAAACTTTTTTTTTTTTGCAAAGGTTTTGGTCCATAATCAGCTGTCTCTAAGACAAGGTAGCACATGGCAGAGGGGAACCATTCACGGTGGTGGAAGACAGCAAAAACAGCAAGCAAGAAGGGAGAGAGAGAAAGGGGGGAGAGAGACAGAGACAGAGACAGAGACAGAGACAGAGAGAGACAGAGAGAAGACTCTGTCCCTTACATTGTATGCAGGCTATCTGCCCTAGGGCAGCTGTAGCACTCACACCCATAATCCCAGCATGAATCAGTGACAAACTCTAGATTCAGCTGCCTCCAAAAACCCACTCCCCATGACTATATGGGGTTTGGGTGGACATCCAGACACAAACTGTAACGCAGAGTAAGGGTTTAAATTGAAGCTGGTACAGCAGAGATGAAACCGTGACCTATTTTGTGGCTCTGCAAAGGGTAGGCCTTGGAGACTCAGAACTATCACACAAGTTGTTATTGGAAATGCTTGTGGAAAATTGTAATATGCCTCAATTCTGGTAGCATTTATGTTCCTTTTAATTTGTACTTCTCTCCTATACATGCACTGAGGGTTAGTTACATTAAATTACTCCAAAAGTAACTAGTTTATGATCCACCTGTGAGATGTGCTCTTTCCACTGACAGAGTTATGACTACCTGTTCTGTCTCTGACACAAGTTGTATAGACTCCCTTGAGGACAGAAATGGAACTCAGAGATGCTGGTTTTATTTGTTCATTGTATGAGTGAAAATATGTGAGGCAAGAGGGTTGTTTTGTTTTGTTTGTAATCACCCTGCTTTTCCACAGAGCAAATTGTTCTGTAGAAGGAGGTCAGAATAATGCAGGATGATACTGAACAGCAAGAATAGGATACCAGTAGAGTTCTAGAGATGGGGCTTCCTAACTCATGTCTCATGAGGCCACGCTATTATTCCAGATTTCTATTTGCTTGTCACTTTTCTCCGTTTTTTGATGCCTAAGATAGCTCACGTAGCCCAAAGGTAAACAATGCCTTCCTGACATACTAGCTCTGAAAAAATGAAGTACAATCACAACCAAGATAAGTAGCAAGATAATATAATAGTCTTCTATTCTTTATGTATTTGTTTATGTCTACCATGTTAGACCTCACTTAGAATGTCACCATTAAACCATATATGGCAAGTTACTTACTAGCTGATAGAGGACAAATCTACAAAATAGGTTAATGACAATATGGAAAAGTGTTTACTGGTTAGAAATATGTTCAAAATAAATTGTTGAGTGACTAAAGGGATTTATAAAACAGTATGTATGAAACATTTATAAAACCATATGCATGTATATGTGTATATATGCGTGAATATTTTTCTCTTTCAATTTATACATATAGATTTGATGTGCATGCCACATACAGAGTCGAACAAAAATGCATACACAAAAATTTGTTGAGATACCATGTGATTTAGACAAGTTACCTTTGACCTCTACAATTATAAGAGGTGTTCAAAGTGGTAGCCATTAGCTTCCAGGAATTTATTAGTTCAGCAAACTGCTGCCTTGGGTAACCTTGGTCTTGAGATTGCTGTGCATGCATTTTCAATTTCTTCTCTAAGGGCCGGAAGTTTCATGGGTTTTCTGTGATATATGACATCCTCTAGAGTCCCCCATCTGTTGAGAAAAACTACTATACCATTTTTCTCTTCCTGAAGTGTGTATACATTTTGGCAGACTCAGTATATACCATGTACATATGTACATATTAAGAAAGAAAACAAAAATAGTGTGAGAATTTGAGGGATACAAAATGTTAAAAGTGGTTATCACTTTCACCAAGTGATTATAGACAGTTTTATTATCCCATTTTTTCCTATCAATATGTATTATTTGGAATCAAAATTACAAATAACACACAATATACTCTAAGAATGTAAACTAATGTATATTTACAAAGTTTGCCTATATTCTACATCTGAGAACATTATAATAAAAATTAAAATCAATTAGAATTAATATTCAAATTTATTTCCAACAAGATGAGAGATATTGGAAAAATTTCAGTAATGTGAAAGTGTTTTTCAATATAATGTTTTTCCAAGTAAAAGCCATTTTTAACAAATATATTTGAATTTTGTTTCTTATGCTATTCAACAAATATTACTATGTGCTTTCTGCATACCAGGATCAGTTCTAGGACCTTTGGGGATACATTAGTGAATAAAATTCAGAAATCTTATATGTACAAATATATTTTTAGCGGCAACATTATTAGAAAAATGCAAGCTATTGTAGAGTGGAGTGTGCACCTTTAAGTGCCATATCTTCTGCTTCAATCCTATTACATTCCTATGTGCCAGTCATGATGATGGACACACAGAACTGAAGCTCACTATGACTGAGTTCTTCCACTGGAATCTTTCTCTATCCCAGGGAGCATGAAAATAAGCTAGCAAATTCACACAACATCAGGGCTTACGGTAGTGATGAACACAGGTACAATGAGACAGGTAGACTTATCTTGGACTTCGTGTTAGGGTAGGGTAGTAGTGAAACTTACTGCTAGTTGGAGACATTATCTGAGCTGAAACTTGAAAAATAAATAGCAGTAATCCAGGTGAAGAGGCAGGAAGAAGGGTACTTCATAAATAGGAAGCAAAGGAAGTGTTTTCGATAGTTTTCTTGTTGCTGAGACAAAATACCTAACACCCAGTTAAAGGAGGGAAGGTTAATTTGGATGCACAGTGTGTGGGGGTTTCAGTCCATAGTTGGTTGGCTCCAAAATAAGGAGGCATAGAAAAAGGGCATCCCAGAGGAAAAACAGTCCATGACAAAGCAAGATAGGCAGAAGGTAGAAAGTAGGAAGCCATGACACTAGCAGCAGCAGAAGCAGAAGCAGAGGAAGCAATAAACTTTCTTTTTTTCCTTATATTCCACCCACCCTAAATCCCAGCTACACATCCTTAATGCCAACATCACGTATGCCAGATTCAGCCACCTCCAAAGTGTCCCACCTTTGAGTACATCAGACTTGGGGGGGGGACATCTAGATACAAGCCATAGCAGGAAGACAGAATTTATACTGGGAAACTCAAGTAGCTCAGTACAGTTAGAGTTGATTTTGTACATCTAGAATCAGCAAGCACAAGATAAAAGGGGCAAGAAGAGACCATTTTGTTTAAGAAGCAATGCCTTAGAGCAGTTAAGTAAGAATCTGGTCTATGAAAGCAGCTTTAGCACTGTCAGTTACATGACTCACAAAAGTTTATCTAAGTGCTCTATGTGTTGATTTCATTGCCTGTAAAATTGGTGCATAATTCACAGGGATATTATAAGGATTCAGTCAAATAATTTATGGAAAGCATTAGAGCAAAGAGTAAGGACTTGTCTTACTTTGTAAGTGCTGTAATAATAAAAATGCCTGAGACTGGGTAACTTATAAAAAGTAGACATCTATTTTTCATAGTTTTGGAGGTTGGGAAGTCCAGTTTAAAAGGACAACAGATTCAGTATTCAATAAAAGCCAATCTGTTTCAAAATGGTGCCATGGGCCTGTGATCTCTAGACTTTGTGTCTCATACAATGGAAGGGAACAAGAGCAAGAAAAATCAGATCATGTCCTCAAGTTCTCTTATAAAAGGCATTAATTAGTTCATGAGGACCCAACCCTCATGACTTATCAACTGCTTCTGGCCTACTTTCTAATGCTATGACATTGGTGACTTAAGTTTCCAACATTTAAATATTAACTATTTATTATGCCATAGAGTTTTATCTTCCTGATTCTGTAGCATCTAACAGATTCAAACTGAATTAAATAGTACTGCTCAATAGTTCTGTCAAAGTAGAGGCAACTCTGGGGCTAGCATATAAAACAAGGTTATATAAACATATTATATAGCAGTCCTGTCTTATCCCTGGTATCACTTCAGGCAGTTTCAATTACATGAGAGACTAAAGCAGAAAATGTGTCCTCAACCCTGTCAGTATACTTCTAGTTGCCCAGATAACCTCTACTTTACTCCAATTTCTGTTATAGTTCCTGTTACTTCTACTTAGAAATGGCTAGTCACCGCAATACATAGCTGTTCACTATGATGCATATTGTAAGAACCAATCAAAGACAATCGTATACTCTGTTTCTGGTTTGCAAATGCCATAAAAACTCTCCCTGAGCCTTTGAGGCTTGACATTTTTTTCTTGAGGTCAGCTCCTATTGATGTTAAATAAATCTGCCTCCAAATCCTAGGTGGCATTTCGGTGTTTCTGTTTGTTGTAGTATTTGGTGTGTTGGCTGGGAATACTGACCATGGTGACCTCTTTGGTTACTAGTTGTGCCCCTCACAGATAAAGCAAGCACCTTGCCAGATCCTGATGGGAAGATGTGCCCTTGAGATTTTATGAGTCCCCTTGGAGGTCTGGAGAAGAATTTCTAACTCCTTGTTAGAAAAATGCACACTGGACCCAAAAGGAAGCAGGATATAGTCTAACCTGGTCATCAGATAAACCCTTGGGGCAGCCCAGTTGGTTTGTCTGTCATTCCTGCTCAACTGGAGCAGAAGGAGAGCCTGATCAATTCTCATTAGTCAAGGCCACCCTTGAGAATATTTAACCTCTGAATGTCTGCTGAATGATTTTGTGTTTGTAACAGACAGTGAAAGCAATAGGCCATTCTGTCTGTGTTGCATACACAGTAAGAAAGTGAATTTCCTCTCTAAATTATGGAGGTTGGTTGGGTCCCCGTCTGTGATTCTGTGGATGCCTCTAATAAAGTCAAAATGCAGAACCTATTGATACTTCTCCTTAGTCTGGATGGTCCCAACATTGTTGAGAGGCAAGCAGCAGGTACACATCTGAATGATCATTCTCTCTCTCTGAAGGGCACCCACACTTTGCCTGTTGTGTTATCATTCAAGGGTATGCAACACTCAAGTGTTAGAAATGGAAACTAATTAGTCAAAACCCACAGTGCTTAACTGAGGGCAAAACATAAAGTAAAATCAAAGGTTCTTTCTAATGATTTATGGAGTTAAAATTAAATCAAACTACTTCTCCTTGAGCCTGAACAAGACATGAGAATTGGACCTTAGTAGACATCACTGTAGCTGCTACCAGGTAAGCTTTCCAGCCAGCAAGAAAAAAATAAAGCAACCTAGTCAAGTACTTCCCAAAGGACTCAAAGAGGGGAACAAAAACTCCATTAACATGTCAAAGTTACTACTGTTACCCAGATGACTGATAAAGCCCTTCAAACTTTTATTAGAGTCTCTATGACTCTACAGGGTCTACACCCCTTTGAGCTTAAGGCCCCTGAAAATCCACAGATGACAAATGCATCCTTCATTGCATAAAAACCAACTGGGAGAGAACCTCAAGATAATTCAGTTTGATAGACAACCATACTGTTTGGCCAAAGTGAGTTGTAAAGGCTATGAACATAAAAAATAAATGCCTATTCAGACTAAAACAATAAAAATTCAAAAAAAACTCTCAGAATCTTCAACTTGAATCATATTATAATCATTGTATTGGTCTGATAGCTCAGACTAGGCCAGACCGGGCTCTCTTCTACAGTTGGGTCACTGGGAGCCTACAGTTCATGTTCATATTGAGGGCCCACCTATAACTTGCAGAAGTCCTCTCGGTCAGAAAAGGTTACCATCACAGGGGCAACTGGGACTCTTGCCTCTTGCCATTTCTGTCAGACACAAACTTTCAGCTTGAGAGAACATCATACCAAACATAAATTCCTCTCAACAAGCCAGTAAGTCTCCTCATCTCCCTGCTTCTGACTGTTCCCCAAGATGAAAAATGACACTTACATCGGCCTGATAGAGATAATCACAATCTTGAAATTCTGAAAACTCTCTTCTCAGAGGTATAGGCCAAAGACTCACCTCTGGGCCTGTCATCAACTGTGCTGCCATATCCTATGTCACAGGAAGCACAAACAGGCATACAGGCTCTCATCAGCCACCTAAAGCAATTCTGAATACTGATAGACTGATAATCACCTTAAAACATTCCTCTCTTCCTGGTAAAAATAACCTCCAGATGCCACTTGGTTTACATGTCTAGACTTAAAAGATGCTTTCTTCTGCTTGTAGGTTGCTCCTATAAGCCAGTTCCTTTTGCCTTTAATTTGGAAGATCCTAGGACAAAAAAGGGATAGAACAAAAAAAGACCAGCTCACTTGGACTCAATTGCCACAAGGATTTAAGAACTCTTTTGCTTATTTTGGGGGAGGCTCTGGCAATATATTTAACAAAGCCACTAGCACCTTATCTCCAAGACTGCCTGTTTCTCTGTCCCTTCCAGTTCCACAATCACATTTCATGCTTGCTGTCACAGTCTCCTGAGAAATAAAAAAGGCTTCAAAATTTTGAAATGATTATAGACTGTCAAGCTACCAAAATATACCTCTTTTCTCTTCAGAGCCATTTCAGGATCTCTGAGCTGTCAATACTGCTACAGTTGCCCTCCATCCTGCACTGCCAAATGCATACATGTTGCCTCTGACATCTTCCACTCACAGCCTGCTGATACACCTACCCGATTTAAAGAATGTCTTCTTCTGTGTTTGGTTGGCTCCTGTCAGCCAGTTCCTCAACTGAGATGGACTCAGCCTCACAGAGATGCAAAATCTTCTTAACCGTAAAATACCACTGCCTTTCTGATTAAGCTGCCTACTGGAAAGACACAAAAGCTCTGCTGTAATATTGGGCAGAAACTGGTGACAAGGTATCTTGGGAAAAGGCACAAGTCTGCAAATAAAAAGTCAGATATCTGGGATTATAGTTTTGACTGGAACCCAGAATAAAAAAGCCTTCAAGGGGCTGAGGATTTAGCTCAGCGGCATAAGCACCTGCCTTGCAAGCGCATGGTCATGAGTTCAATCCCCGGTACCGATTAAAAAAAAAGCCTTCAGTTACATTAAAAAGCTCTACCTATAGCCCCAACCTTGGAAATCTCAGATGTAACTGGAATTCAACTTGCTTGATGAGCAAACTTCAAAGACGCTTACTCAGACAGTCAGCCCTTGGAAATTCCCAGTGTCCTACCTATGTAAGTACTTGGATCCAATCATTAAGGATTATCCCCCCACTTTGCCTTCATGTTTTATAGCCACTGTCATTTTGATAAAGAAAACTGACAAGCTATAAACTGTTCTCAAGCCGACCAGACTTAAAAATGAAACCTCTGACAACATATGCTGAGTGTACCTTTTTACAGATGGAAATAGCTCTGTTAGGAATGGCGTCCAGCAGGCTAGATATGCTGTGGTCACCTAGGACAAAGCTATTTTTGCCAAGGCTGTCCCAAAGGGATGGTATGCACAATGAACTGAACTATGGATCCTCATATAGGTCCTCAGTCAGAAAACAAAAGGACCTACTGCTTCCTGCTGCCATTTGGAAACCCATCAAAACAATAAAACAATCTGAGCCACAAAGGAAAAGTCTGTAACATTCCATATCAGGCCAGTGTCTGCTCCACTGCCTGTCAATGACACCAAAACTGCACTCAAAACAATACAGTCCAGAGTCTTAAGCCCACTCTGGGGATCTGATTGACTGAAACATCACCCTTTAAAAACACTAAAGTAAATCCTTATAAGGGCTACAGGTACATATTAGTCTTTATATGCACCTACTCAGACTGGTCCAAGACATTCTCTACCCAAACTGAATATCCCTAGAACCACAAAGCTCCAAGAGTTAAAAAAGAAAACATAACCCTACACAAACAGCTTGTAACTAGCTCTATAAAAGTCTAACTAAAAGATCAGCTATATCTGTAGGCACCCTCCCCACACACACACACATAACTCAGGTGCACATTAACTACCTCTACAAATTTCAGAAATCCAACTTTAGATTCACCATTCCAAAGTTAAAAGAGCCCATCCAGATGTTTGCTGGAGAGTGTCCCTGGGCCGTACAGCTCCTCGGAAGCCCGCTCTGAAGAGACAATACCCTCAAAGCCTGCTCTGGTCCCTCCAGACGCTGAGCAGTCCACACACAGCTGAAGCTTGAGGACACTGTTCACAGGACCACTCCATACCTCAATGCAAGATACATAAAGAGCAACTAAGTAATATTTGTGTTAATTAATATTAATGCCTGTAGCTGTACTAAATATTTTTTACACATCTGACATTTAATCTTCACGAAAACTCCATGGGGTGAATAATTGCCTTCATTTTCAGAACTGAACAGTGAGACTCAAAGAGACTGTAGTTATCACAGAGCTTAGCTACCTCATGTCACCAAATTATGATATACATGAATGGACTAAGATATTTCAAGGCTTATTTTAAAAGCCATAGATCCAATAAAAAAATACATTCTGTAAAGCATTTAAGATGAGTTGCTTTGTTGTGAGCAAGGGGATAGTTATAAACTTTATATAGATGCTCATGTGTTTAAAGTAACATTATTACCTTTGAAATATGGCAGTTTATTAAAAATTCTCATTTAAACCTTCTAGGTACTTTTTAAAAATTGTGAGACAGCACAATGTATAAAAATTCCAGAACGTGATTTAGGGCTTTGGTGTGACATGACTAAATCCTTTATGTTCTTTCAGATTGGCTTTCTTGTCTTTCCCCAAAAGAAGTGAACCAACTAACAGCTCAGGTTCCAGAGCCGCTCTAATTCACTGTGGTGCTGGGATCCCTGGCCACCTTCAGGAAGAACATAATGGACAAAGCGAAAAGGTGGGGTTATTGGAAGTAGAGCTGCTAAGAGTAGGCTTGCTCAGGTCTCTGTAAGTCACATGCCCGGTTCTCTGCCTGGTGACCAGCAGTTTAATGGCATAGATTGTGTTGAGCAGAACTGCAACCAAAGAAAATATGAGAAGTCAAAGAAATTAATTAATTAGTTTTATATATTTGCTCACTTCTTTGTTGTCTCATTCCCTTGCAGGTCACCTCCAGACACCTAATACCATCTTTCCACCTCTATACACTGCATAATCTTTTAGAGTTTCTTGGCACATTTTCTCATGGTGTCTACTATCCCAGACAGACAATATCTGAGCTTCCAAACATTTTCAAATGTATGTCCTAAGCATCTAAATTTAATTTTCATTATTTCCCAGCTGCTGGCTACCTAACTAGTCATCTGGAGAAACTAATCACAGTCATGGTAATCAAGGTTAATGCTAGGCTGGGAATATGGCTCAGTGGTAGAAGCACAAGGCCCTGGGTTCAACCACCAGCACCACCAAAAAAAAGAAAAAAAAAGGCAATATTCATAGCCCAGTGTTTCTCATAAGATAGGGACCTTTCAGGTGCTAGTCACCAAAAATCAAATGTGGCAAAGTCAGAAGAGGTTTACATATGCAGTTATATTTAAGACAAGGTCTGGGTGAATAATTTAAAGTTGCATACTTCTAGGGAGTTTTCTTCCATTCAAGCCAATGGAGTGAGTATTTATTAAGTGTGACTATGTGGCAGAGGTTGAGTTTTTTCACTCTTGAGCAAGCTTTAGTTGTTCTCTAAGGACGATTCAAAAAAATGTAGGATTCATTCTAGAAAGCATTTCTGTATTCAACTGCTGCCTTTTTTCAAAGTTGGTTGACTTGTGGAGCATAATCTAGATAGAAACACAAGGTCCCAAACCCAAGATGAGTCCCAAGAGATTTGCCTCTTCTTCCCATCTCCTAGACTCCATCTGCTCCCTCTTGCTTCTCCAGAATCACAAGTACTTATTTCTTAAGGCTAAACAACAGAGAGAAGACAAGAATACAAAAATGGAAATGTAGTACAGGTGTTTATATCAATGCCTCTAATAAAGATATGTATTTTTTGAACCTAGGGAAATGTAATATATCATCCTAAGCACCATAGTACAGGTATATATTAATTGCCTTTGAGTATAAGATTTGGAAAATGTAATATACAGGGCTACTTAGAGCTGAGCATTGAAGGATGCATATAAGTTTAGGCAGTAGAAAAGTTCTATGCCTTGGAAAGTACATGAGAAAAATTTAAAAGGTGTGACATGCAGAGTGTTTAGGAAAGAGAAAAAAAAAAGAGAAAGAGAAGTTTGAACATAAGACACACGGGGCCAGAACTGAGAAAGAAAGTGGAAAGTAGGGTGATTGAAAGTAAAGCCTGGTGTACTTGGCCTGAGGAAATTGGATGAGAATAAGAGGGAGTAGGTCTTGACATTTTCTGGGATGTAAGAAGTATTAACACTGTACTGATGTTAGATAGAGGAGTCTAGGAATAGTTGGGAAACACAGAATATAGTCCAGTAATATATCTAAACCAAGACTACTTGAGGGCAGATTCTCCAAGAATGATGCAGGAACTGGACCAGATGACCACAGATCCTTCTCTGCTTTCCTGTGGTTTTAGAAATATTAGACACAAACTAGCAAAAGTCTGTAATGGTACTGCCCATAGTTCCATGCTAAGGAGGACTGTTACTGAAATAGCAATAATGGCCTCTGCCTAAAGTATTGTCTTGGTTACTTTCCTCTTGCTGCTGAGACAAAATAACTGATGCTCTAATTTAGGGAAGGAAAAGTTTATTTAGCTTACAGTTTTTGGAGGTTTCATTCCATACTTAGCTGTTTCCAAGACAGGGTGGCATGGCTAAGAGACAACCATTCATGGTAGCCACAAGTGACAAGAAGGAACAGAGTGAAAAAGGGGAAAGCACCTCCTTCCCTCCCTTATGTATTGTATGCTGGCCCCTGCCCTTGGGCAGTTGCAGCACTCACACTGCCAATCCCAGTGCTAGATAATAAACCAACCACAAACACTAGATTCAGCTGCCCCCATGACTGCATGAAGCTTGGGGGGGCATCCAAACACAAACCATAACAAATGTCTTTATAGTTGTCTATTTTATTTTCTCATCTAATACTACAGAAAGCATTGGCCAACTCAGATTACTACACTTCTTTATACAAAGCATTCGTTATTTTATTAACATATATGACTTCATTGAAAAACCTTTGAGGGAAGTTGTGTGTGCATCATTACGCCTCGGAGTCACTTAGAGATCTGAGATGAAAGTTCTCCTATAGCATGGCAACAAGTATGGCATCTACTCAGTAGGTAGAGAGGAAGAAAACTGAAATTCATATTGCCATTAATAGGCACAAGGCAACTAGAAACCTGAGGTGTTTATACAGACCACCCTCCTGCCTTTATAGACTCTCAAATTGTGACCAAATTCATCCGTGAATCTGATACCTTATAGAGTAGTCACTGCCTTTGGGGTCCTTGGTAGTCAGCCTGACATGGAAGAATCCCAGCTCTACCCTTACTTCCCATGTGACTTGGGTAAGCTGCTGAATTTTGAGTCTCAGTTTCTTCATCTGAAAAACAATCCTTCAAAATGTTATGATTCAGTAAGATGGTGACCAAGTATATGTGAAAGTGCTGGCTTGTTGCCTGAGTACTCAGTTGCTAAATTATTTTTTGCTACTGAGTCATAAGTAACCCCTAATACATATGTTCAGTTGTCCCTTCTTTAAAATAAATTATCTCTATTCCTTAAACCTTTTCACTGAGTAGCGTTTCCCTCTTACTACCCCTGTGGTTGTTTACCGACATGACTTTTGTCTCTCCTTTGATGACATTTGAGCACAGCCCAACCTTTTGTAGGCTGATGGGCACAATTATATGATAAGCCAGTCAGTCTTATTCCCACACATTGCACTCCTTCCACTTCCAGTACCCTCCTGCCTCCTGGGACACAGGCCAAGCTGTGAGATGCTTAACCACTACCCCCCAATCCTCCCCAAATTGTGGTGATGACTAGTCCTCACATCAGCCTCTCCTGAGACAGACTCATGGCAAGGATTCAAATTGCTACCAAGAAGCAAATCATGTCCCTACAGTTAGTTCCCTTATTTCTGGGGATGAAGGAATCATAAAAACAGAGGGAGGGTGTCTCTGTTTCAAATTCATCTGTGGAACTGTAAAGTTAGCAATGGGGACAGTGACAGTATAAATTCCTTGAGGATCTATATGTGACACTGCCAAGCAATCCCCTATCAAGGCATAACTAATACAAAACTAATGTATGGCTGGACCTTCAATACTGGATAGTTACTTCAACTGGAACTGAACCAAAGTACAAATTTTCTGTCTAATGTGACTAACTTGTAAATAACCAATGAATCCCACTATGTTCCCAATTACATAAAGAGAATCTCTTGTTTAATTAGCATTTTAGCAAATATTCAAAGGTCTAATGTGTGAAAGACTTAATATGTGTTATCTCATTAAGTGAGAATATCTATAATATTTACTGTATAACTGAGTCTGTGTCGTGTCATTGTTTTGTTATTGTTGTTTTTCTCATAGTATTAATTTCTGCAAATGTCAAAACTGAGGCAAAAAGTGTTCATGCTTTTTTCTGGAGTACAATCAGACCCCATGAATGAAGTCTTGAAAATCAGCCTATTATGTGTACATAAAACTACAGCCTTCATGGTAACTAATTTCAGGTTTGGGTAATAATCTACTGCCTTGGTCAAAAATCTTCTTGATTTCCCTTATCACCAAAATTTCTTTAATTCTTATTCTTTCAATTTAACAACATGTTTGAGTGCTTGACACCTTAGTTTGCTAATTCCTTGTGCCTTTCCAGAATGTTTATAACATTAAAATGATCGTGCAGTGCTGGTAATGTTAAGATGAGACCCAGAAGTGGAACTTTCCACAATAGAAACCAGAAAAATTCCTGGCTTTTGTTTAGCTTCTGACTCTTATAATCATATACCACTAAAAATCTGTCATAAAGATCAACAAGGGACCTACAAACTTGGTTGCTTGGCAAATTTTGATCTTTAAGAGAAAGTTTAAGTCAAATTTTATTTGAAAACTTCGGACAAAAAAACCCTGAATTTAAAAGCTCCTTTTTGAGACAGTTACTTTTAAATTACTTTTAAATTTTATCCTAAATTTTCACTTCTGTATTGATAGTGTACTATTAGGGTTTTTTTGAGCTCATTTTGTGATTTCCAAGTGCAACTAATCGATCATTGTATTAAATTTTAGGTAATACATTCCATAATTATTTTAATGAAAAGTATAAGGAATTATTAAGAGGCTGAAAAATCTGCCATAAAATATTAGATTTAACTTTAAGTTTTTTGTCATCTTGTTTATTTTAAAAATAGCTTGTATTGACTGAAAATTAAAAATCTTCTGAAATCATTCCTGTTCTTTCCTCCTTTCATTTCTTTCCTGAAGTGGAAGATTAAAATTTTTTGTCTGACTAAGGACAAAGGAATGAATACTGTTAGTTTGTACAGGAACTGTGGGATTACCATGAGTTACAGCAACATTTCTGGAGGTCATTGGTATTGCTGGATTTTTCTTCAGTAAAAAGCACATGTGGGAGTTCCTCCTGAGTATGGGTTTTGATAGGATAGTTCAGGAAGAAGGTTGCAGAAATGTTGATGAAGTAATCAAGATAATCTCTTGAATTCGATTCAAGAATGTTTAACCCCTTTCAAATTACTAGATACTCATAGTATAAATGAGCTTTCTTGACTGCTAGAGATACTAACTTGACAAGTTTATATTTGTGTTAGTTCTCAATACTAGAAATTAAATGAAATAAATATACAAGCAAACTGATACCTTTCATATTCTCCTTGTACTCACAGCTTCTCTTTGTTTAAAGAGAGAGAGAGAGAGAGAGACTAACACAGTAACCAAACAATGAATTTAGCTCCTGACTTCTTTCCATCTATCTGTGAAACTAATTTAATTATTTCTATTTCTACTCAAAGGAAAAGTTAATTACTAATCTTTGCTAAAAACTTCAGGCCAACTAAATGCCTGATTACCAAACTAGTTTTCTTTTGACATCTTGCTTTCTTTTTTCTCGTAACATTTTAACAATGCCTCATATGAGCTTTTAAAAAGTATAGTTCTTAACAGAAATTCTACATGATTGTAAAAATGAATATGAAGAGCATGGTCTTTACTTTTCAAATCTTATACTGTATCTGAGTGTAGAAGGATTTAAATGCACAACATTAGACTCTGAGTTAGACCCATCCATTGACTTATCCTGTCAATGGAAATCTGATCACATAGGCCAAGTGCAGAGATTTCGCAGTTATGTTACTCAGAGCTCTTCAGACATGTGTGTGTACAGACATCCACTGGTATCCACAGAGAATGGATTTCAGGATGTGAATGTGGATTCCAAAACTCACAGGTACTCAAGTTTCTTATATAAAATGGCATCATATTTGCATGTAATCTATTCATGACCCTACAAATAAATGTTTAAATTGTATATAGATTAAATATAATATCTAACTCAGTGTAAATAGTTTTGCATTACATTATTTAGACAATAATGATAGAAAAAGTCTGGACATGCTCAAGATAAATGTGATATTTAAAAATATTGTATCAGCAGTTGAGAATATGAAATCCATACATGGAGAGCTAACTACATACACAGAGAGACATAGAGACAAAGAAATAAGCTGGAAAGTTGGAAAATTATAGGACAATGGGAAATTCAGGCAGGAGTCAATGTTTTAGTCTTGATTCAAAGTTTGTCTGCATCTGAGAAAGTTTTTACACTTCTTCAATTTATTGGATAAGCTTCATTCATAATATTGAAGATAAATTTTTTCACATAAAGCCAACTGATTACAGGTACTAAAAATAGTTATAAAATAGCTTCGTAGCAACACTAGGCTAATGTTTAGTTAAAAACTAGTTACTATATTCTAGCCAAATGGACATATAAAATTAATCATCATGCAAGTTGCCACTTCATGCCTCTCTGTATTTACATAAGCTGAGACCACCTTCTGGATTACTCTCCATTTTGTTTTCCCTTATTCTTTGAATACATTTCACACTTAGTCTTTTAGATTTTACCCCCTTAGGAAAGTATAGACTGTGGAGAAAAAAAATTTTCAAGATTCAAGAGCTATTCAGAAGAAAATCAATAGGACTTGGTAACTGATATATTCAGAAGGTAGACGAGGAAAAGAAAATTTGAAATAACTCCCAGATCCCTGCCTTGAGTGGAGTGATGGGTGTTGTCATTTACTGATGCAGAAAATGGAAGAGAAAAACAAATCTGGTAGAGAATATTATTTGGATACTGAGTTTAGGTCATCAACAAGTTATCAAAGTGAAGATTCTGGAAAACACCAATATTAGAGTATTAGACAGAAAGAAGATACTTTGAAGGAGATTGAGAAAAATGTTAAAGAAACAGAGGGAAACCCCAGGAAACTGTAGCTTTACAAACTGAAGGCAAACAGTATGAGATATAGGAGGTAAGTCAAAGTAAAATGAAGTCCAAAGTGCTGTAATGAAAGTTGGCAACAAGTTATTGGTGATCGTGGAGAGATATGTTAGTGACATGGTGAGTCTGGAAGCAAGAGTGCTGTAGGATAAAGAATAGATGAGACATCAAAGAATAGAAGCAGTAAATATAGGCAAATGTTCCACTGGCTAATGTCCTCACTGTGTAAATAAAAATATCGGTCCTTAGACTCTTTAGGTATGGCTCTAAGCAGGAGATTGAAACTACATAGTGATTTAAGCAATAGAAGTTAATGAATTTCAGTTTTTTACTACGATGCTAGAGTAACTACACACATAAGAACACTCTTTATGGTCACCTAGGGCAGAAGAGTAGGGTCAAACTTGGAAACAGGCACCGCTTCCCAAGCCTGTAATTCAAATCTCACTAGAGACTGTAGAGTTGGGCCCAATGGTTGGCAGAGAAGTTTGTTTGCTGTCCACAGCTGGTCTGCAGCCACAGTGTGAACAGAGAAGAACCCTTTGGACTTTGGGCAGGATTGGCCTCACAGGTGGCTGTGCAGTGAAGCGAGACTCTAACGTTACAGGTGGCCTGGTGTCTCACTGTGAGAGAGAGAGAAGCTAGGGGCAGCATTAAGAGGACAGTAGGAGACACACTGAAGGAGGGCAGAGAATGCAAACAATCAAGCAGCCAGTACCAGCAAGCGGCTTGAAGCCTTGGGTGTCTACAAAGAGAGCAGTGGGCCAGAGATTTACTTCAGTGGTGTAAGCGCCTGCCTGGCAAGTGCGAGGTTGTGAGTTCAATCCCAGGTACAAAAAAAAAAAGCAGTGGGAAGAGGGTCACTAGATCATGCTGTAGCTGCAAATTCCTCAAGGACAGTTTTTTCTGGAGGAGTGACTAGGGCCATGCAAGACCAGCTGTCCTCACATTCACACTGCTGACATACTGCTAAGCTAGAAGCCTCAGGCTAGGGCCTTCCTCCTGTGGCGTTCTTCCTGCACTCTGCGCTGAGACAGTATAGTATCACGTTCACTTTAACAGAGGAATGCTTAAAAGAATTCCACTCATTAACATGGAGCATGCAGTAAAGGCCGAAGGAGTCTGCCACAGACTCCATGAAACTTGCTCCTTTGTTTACTAGAGATTTTTCTTCCCATCTCTGGTAAAGATTAATGGAGAGGATTGAGCAAATAATTACACTGAGATCATGAATTTTCAGCAGCTCAATTTTGCAGAGCTGCTTGTTTTTTCAGCAGTTTTTGGTCACTCTGGTAAAAGAGTAGGGAATGCAAATGTGTGTAGCATGCATCCAGGTTTGGGTTTTGCTAGTGGAAATGAAAAGGCAAATAGCTATATGCCAAAGACTTTACTGGAAGAAAAAGAAGTCTTCAGAAGACAATGGGTAACATTACCTAGGAGAGACAGGAATAGGACAGTGAAATAGCATGAGTCTCAAAAAGGATAAGTTTTTACTAAGTAGGGTAACAGTGATTTGGAAGCAACTGAAGAAAACCAGTAAAAAGTGAAGACCTTCTCTTGGTTCAAGGATCTGAAAAGTTGAAGTTGTACGAAAGTTATCAATAAAATAAACGGTCCAGAAACCACAATGAATGATCATCAGTAGATGGCACTGGAAGTGAAGCGTTCCAGAGCAGTAAAAGTGTAAGAAAGAAGGGAGCTTGGCCATTTGCTTGTGAGCTGAGAAAAAGGCTTGGGTGACAGCCAGTAACCGCAAATGTCTTAACTTTGTGACAAGTCTTTTTGATAGTTGGTATTTCTGGTTTCACTGATGTTATGAGGGCTGCCATAGGCTTGTAAGAGGGGAGTACGGGTCCCATTCAGGGAAGAGCTCTCTCAGTGCTCAGAAGAGTGGTCAGGGTCCTGGTTAGGAGTCCAGGATACTTGTAAATTTTTAAGCCTATTTATTTTCGATTTAGATATATTTTAGTGGAAGAACAATGTGACCATGTTGCAGAAAATTGGGAAAGCGAGCAAAGATAATAACCTATCAACCCTAATGTAACTGTGTGGGAGGTTCACTTACTAGAGCTTTGTTTTTTTTTTTTCCTGTTTTGAAATCTTGTACTCATAGTGATACACAACTCTTTAAAAAATCATAAGAATTCTTCATGTGGCTATGTAGTCTTCATAACCAAAATTTAAACGCCTGCAGAATAGTCCATTTATTGGATGTGTTATAATTTATTTTCTCTGAATTTTGGGCAAGATCAGTTATTCAGTAAATGATGACTTGTGGTCACAGCTGTGCATGACTATTCACCATTTTTGTGCCAAAGTCAGTAATTTTTAAATTCTGGTATCAAAATTCATGAAAAGTTTTGTAGGCTACATTTTGAATACAGCATATCTCTGGTGACATCATAGTACAATGTCTTTTGTTCAAGAGGGATGCACACAACTGTATCTAATGTTTCTTTGACTCGTCATCAAAGAAAATGCTTGTATGTATTTTTGGTCTTTTGTAACTCAGAAATGAAAGAAGATAGAGGGACTCAATGCCTCTAGAAATAACATATTTCTACAGTGAGTATAGATTTAGAAATTTTATTTATCCTGAATGTTTCTCAGACTATCCACAGCCTTGCTATCCCAGCTGTGTCTACCACTTTTTGCTTCACTTCTCACCTTGTGCAACTGACTAAAATATTACAGTAAAAGAAATTTATAAATGGATTTTAATTACCAACTATAGAAGCCCATGTCTGAATGTGAATAGCGTTCTTTGGCAGGAAGCCAGCCTCTGAAGAGACTAAATATTCTCACAGGGAACTAAGAAACAGGAGCAAGAAGAGTCTGAGGAAACTTGAACTGAAAACTGAGTCAACAGGTCACTGGTAGAGGACTAACGATCCTCAGGTCTAGAGGTAAGATTAGTTTTAACCTATGTGATCATCCCATACTTATAGGTTGGGATTTAATGATATTGCCTATACAGGTTAGAGGAATGCAGGACAATAAGACCAAGTCAATGGACCTTGCATTATTACTTTATTTTTTTTAACTTTAAAAAAATTTTATTTAAAGAGGAAAAAAAATAACCAGACAAAACAGAAAAATGGTAGCAACAATACAGAATTCCAAAGGAAAAAAATAAAAGAACAAAAACAAGCAAACAACCAAAAAACCAAAACAACAACAACAACAAATAAAAGAAAAACACTAAGAAATTGCCACTGGATACGTTACATACTCTCATCATTGGAAATAGTTGTTCAAGTTACAAAATTAAAGCATACAAAGTAGACATTCAAACAGTGAGACTGTTAACAGTTCTGCTCAAGAATCTAACAAAAACAGTAATATGGTCATCTATCTTACACACTTAAACATACATGCAGTTATATCCTTTAGAGCACTTTCTTTTCCTCTCTTTTTTACAGTAGCAATTACACATTTTGGGTTTTATTACTCGTATAGTTTTTATTATTTTTTACACTAGAGACACAATGTGACATTTATAAATATGATTCTTATTTATTTCACTAATGAGGATAGTCTCAAGTTGTCTCCATTTCCCTATGAAGGACTCAAGATCATCTTTTTTATGGCTTAGTAATATTCCATTGTGTAAAAATACCACATCTTTTTCATCCACTCTGCGGTTGATGAGCATTTTGGTTGTTTCCAAGATTTAGCTATTACAAATTGGGCTGCTATGAACATGGGTGCACATATATCGCTGTGATATGAACTTTTCAGTTTTTCTGAGAAAATACCCAGGGGAAGAGCTGGGTTGAATGTAGCTTCCAGTCCTAGTCTTCTGAGAATTCTCCATACTGATTTCCATAGTGGTTGCACCAGTCTACACTCCTACCAACAGTGGAGCAGTGTTCCTTTTTCCTCACAGCCTCGCCAACATTTATCAGTTGATTTCTTGATGGCAGCTATTCTTTCCAGTGTGAGATGATATCTCAATGTTGTTTTAATTTGCATTTCTTGAATGACTATCTCTTTGTGACAGTGGGCTGTTAAGGTCACCTGTAATAATTGTGTTCTTGTGTATTTGGTTTTTCATGTCCTTTAGTATTTGTCTTATATAGTTGGGTGCTCCTGTGTTTGGTGCATATATATTTATAATTGTTCTTCCTCTTGAATTTTTCCACTTAAGAGTATGTAGTAACCTTCTTTGTCTCTTTTCATCATGTTAGGTTTGAAGTTCACATTGTCTGCAAATAGAATAGTTACTCCTGCTTTTTTCTGGGTTCCTGTTGCATGGAATACTGTTTTCTTTCCTTTGACTTTTAATCTATGAGTTTCTTTTTGAGTCAGATGCATTTCTTGTATACAGCATATTATGGGATCCTGTTTCTTGATCCATTCTCTCAACCTGTTTCTTTTGATCTGTGAATTGAGCCCTTTTACATTTATGGATATCACTGATATGTACTGGCTTGACTTTGCCATGTTGTGTTACTGTTGTTAGTTTCCTGCTTTTCTCCCTTGTTTACTTTTTTTTCCAGCCTGGTGATTTCTTTCTGTTGTTGTTCTGGAGATTGTGATCATTTTTATCTCTATCTAGGATGTCCTTCAGCACTCTTTCTAAGGTTGGTTTGGTGGATATGAATTTCTTTAGTTGTTCTTTGTCATGGAAATATCTTACTTCTCCATTAAATTTGAAAGACAGTTTTGCTGGATACGTCAGTCTGGGTTCAAAGTTGTTTTCCTTTAGGGCTTGAAATACTTCACTCCAAGCTCATCTTAACCTGAAGGTTTGTGCTGAGAAGTCTGCTGTTATTCTAATAGGCTTTCCTTGGTAGGTGAGTTGTGTCTTTTCTCTAATGGCTTTTAGTATTCTGTTTTTATGCTGTATGTCTGCAATCTTAATTATTATATGTCTGGGTGTAGGTTTATGTTGGTTATGACTTTGTGGTGGTGTATATGCCTCACTTATTTGTATATCCGATTTTTTCCCCATGTTTGGGAAATTTTCTGTCATTATTTCTGTGAACAGCTTAGCTATATCCTTTGCATTGCCTCCTGCCTCCTCACTAATACCTATTACTCTAACATTGTTTCTCCTGGCATCATCTTGTAGCTGTTGGATTGTCATTTCATGCTGCTTTGTTGTTTTTATAAGTTCTACCCTTTTAAGATCGCTATCTGCAATCCTGTCCTCTAGGTTCCGAGATTCTATCTTCAGCTTCATTTAAACAACTTTGCAGGCTTTCAGTACAATTTTTTGCATCTTGCATATCTTTTTCAATTTGTTTCATAGGTTCTGCTTGTTTTCTGCATTGTTCACTCAAAGTTTCAATCAATTTCCCATGCTCCTGTAGTTTCTTATCTGTTTCTTCTCTAGCTATGTTGAGCAGCTCATTTACTAAGATTGTTACTTTTGTCTTTACATAAGACATTATTTCTAATTTGAGTTCCTCTATAGCCTCATGGATTTGTTTATTTACTTCATTTGCTATCTTTTCAGAGATTTCTGGTGTATGAATTTTAGGGTCCTCTATTTCATTATCAGCTGCACTTGCCCCTGATGGACTAGATGTTCGGGATTGCATTTTGCCTTTTCGTTTAGTCATTTTCACCTTTTGGGTAAATTTCTGGTCTTTCTATTCCAACAGTCACAACTTTCTGTAGTGTGTGTTTCAGGGTTCTACTGTGTGGTTGATGTTTGTCAAATTGCTGGGTACCATCATGAAGAGAAGATCTAGTCTCCTGAATTCTTCCTACTGTGCCTGTTGGGTGAGTCCTATATTCTTTCTGGGCTAACTAGCCCAGAATTATTAATGTAGGGCAACTCTTAGTTCCTGCTGTTGTTATATCTTCAGGTTGTGGCAGGTTACCAGTTCTCCCTGGCTATAGTGCTTGTGTCAGCTGAGGCCCTACTATGTCACTGGGGATCTCATAAGTTCTTTTAATTTCCTCTAAATTGGGGCGGGGCAATATTGGTGCACTCCTCAACCTGTCTGATATTCTCTGTGTGGGGGGAGTGGGTTACCCACTCTTGCCAGGTTAGCCAAGGTCTTACACTTGAAGGGAGTTTCACTTCCGCCCCAATTTACCCACTTGAAGACCTCTATTTTATGGGCAAACTCACCACACTGACTTAAGCCTGATGAGATCTTCTGTTTGGGTGAGGGGTTTCTGGGCCTCTCATCGAGCCAACATGGTAGTCCACTGCAATCCAATGTTCCCAGTGGAAGGGCGGGTCCAGCAGATGTGGTCCTAGGCAGCTCACGCCTGTGGCAGACTTCCTAGATGTTCCTGGCAGAGGGGTGGGCCCAGCAGTGGCAGACCCAGGCACCTCAGGCCTCTGCCAGTGGTCCCTGCACTGTTCCCTGAGGGCGAAGGGCGGGCCTAGCTCTTCCGAGCAGCCCCAACTCCAGCGATGTTCCCTGTGGGCAAAGGGCTAGCTAGCTCTCCTGAGCAGCTCCAGCTCTCAGCTGCCGTCTTGCGATGTTCCCTTAGGACTTCTAACTGTAGAACTAGTAAGTTTCTCCTTTCATGTATCCTACAGGCTGCCTTCTGAGAATCAGAAGAGAACAACCAGCGTCGATCATTTGAACATGGAGCATTAACTACCACCTTACTATATTCTATGACTCTCCAAGTTCTCTGGAATACTCTTTGTCAAAATGATCCAACACAATTCTGCAAATCTGTTTTGCAAGCTCTCCTTCCGATTTTGCTTTCAGCTGAGTCAGCATTATCCTGCCGTGAACTTCTACACAACAGTTCTACACCTACTTTATTTATTTATTTATTTATTTATTTGTACTGGGGATCAAACTTACAAACACTTGCCAGGCAGGTGCTTATGCTGCTGAGCTAAATTCCCAGCCCCTGCATTATCACTATTAGATAAGAACTATGTTGGGGATGTGCTAGAAATGGAATAGCTGGTACCAGCTCTCAGAGGAGATTGTTAAATTTTAAGGAATTTTGCAGCTGATTGTTAGTTTTAAATTAGTTATCATGGGCATATCCTTACCACAGAAATTATCACCACAGAATTATCCTAAAAAATGCCACAAATCAAGAACTTTCCCATCTAAACATTTATTAGCACACCTCTGGTGGTACCTCCACACTAATCAATTTTCAGTGGAGGATCTGTTTTTTGGCTATAGAATTATGAAACCCAATATTTAGACTAGAAAGATGTTTTAGAAACTCTAAGTCCCACATTTTTATTTCTGGTGCTATGAGTTTTAACTAGAAAATTATCAGAGGCCGGATCCATGCAGTTACCCATCACCTGGTAGGATGATCAGCGTGGCTTACTGTGACCTGAAGCAAGATCCTTGGCAGGTGCAGCCTAAGGTGTGGCAGAGCTTGGCATGTTGTCCTGACTCATGGGAACCGTCCAGGAGGCAATGGAAAATCCAAGGCTGTAAAGAGAAGGCTTGGACCGTGAGCCCAGGTAGGCCAATGGATCAGATGAGTCACTCAGACATTGTAAAAAGAAGCAGTGAGTTCTTGTGATTTGTTGGGTTGGGGTGGTATCTGATGAAATGAGATGAGAAAAGACAAGGTATAAACCCAGGACAACACCAGAGTTTTCATCCAAGACAATCATCTGGCAAAGTTGAGACCTAGAGCCACAGATGTCAGAGAAAAGCGAGTTTTCAAAAGTTGATGCTGAATTTTAGGAAAAAGAAGTCTATTCACTGGCACTGCTGAAGACTCCAGGCCTATTCCAAATTTCACAGTATACAATCACACACACAAAATCAAAGATTGGCATTTGCTAATATAATCTCCTAGAATAGGAAGACCATACTTTGTGACTTTATGACAGAGAAATAGTGTTGATTGCTAGCTCAAATATCCTTAAAAGAAATGTTAGGAAAAAGGGGGAGGGACTTTTTTTCTAGACATTTCTATTCTTGTAATATGCTATTCTTGTAATATACTTCCATGTTTTTTTTTTGTCACTATAATCAATGAAGTTGATTTTGATTATCTCAGATTTGGCTCAGTGACTGAAGTTCAGATTATAACTAAGTTCCTTAGATTTTCTTTGCACACTAGTAATAAGTGGAGCAACTGATTTGGATTAATATTTGGGTTAAGCAATTTAAATAATCAATCCTAGAGCAGTGTACATTGTCTTATGCCTACAATGCCAGGTGCTCAGGAGGCTGAATCAGAAAGAGTACTTGAGCCCAGGAAATGGAGACCATCTAGGGCAACAAAGGAAGACCTCATCTCTAAATCAGTCAATCACTCTCTTTTTTGCTTAATAACAGGTATGCAGGCAAACGAATAGCACTCTTTTAGATATTATGGACAGATGACCAGAACGAAATGAGGACCAGTATTGAGATAAAAATATGTTCTCCAGGGAATACATACAAATGGAAGCAGTAGTTAAAAACTTGACTAGGAGATAGAGCCAATTAGGGGCCCAAATCAGTGCCCAATTAGTGGGAACTAGAGTTTTAAGCTGATAAAAGCTCCTAGATCACTCTGGTCCTCTGTTCTAAAACAGGGTGAGAGTGGAAGTGATGTTGATTTAGACATTATTACAGAGTAATTAGTTTATAATAGTCTCCTTTTGTTAGTAGTAGATGATGAAATATGTCATGTTCACAATAACACTAATAAAAGCTAATGAGTGTTGTTCTGCCTCAAAACAGAGGTCTTTAGTCATACTTTAATCATCTAAATTCTCCAGTAGCATTCTAGCATTCTCCAACCTACAAATCTAACACAAGGAGACATGCTTAATTTATTGCACATACAGCTTGTATTACAGGGAGCTTTACTCACTGCTATTCAAATAATGATTGATAAGCAAATATTTATTAGATATTTTACTACCTAACATTGTTAACAATAGTAGTTTTGTTTTTTTTTTTTTCAAAAAAATCTAGTAATGTTTCTCTTGGAATTTTAGTGTGGTATAAAAACATTGATAGCATGAATTTATAGAGTCAGCTTTCCCCTGAGGACATTTACTCTCATAGGTGTATGACAGAGAATATTTTTCAGCTTCAACAACAAAATCAAAAAATTTTGATAAGTGAGAGTATCTGAATGGATGGGGGAGAAAGGAATACATTTGGTCCACTGGAAGAAATTTCATCCACCCATTTGTTAAACAGTACTAAATCTGTATGGCCAACATACTAAGTAGAAATGCCAGTGTAATACATTAGAAGCCACAGAGTTAAAATTATTTTACTTACGAAACCCTATCTTATCAACCTTGTGATTTTTTGTTTAAATTAGAAAAGTGATTGATTGCACTTCATAACTGATGTTTTGTGTAGAATGCACCAAATGAACATCGATGTAAAACAGCTGTTTGTGATTTCCAGTGCCAGCATCAAGTAGGCCAAATAAAATTAAGTTGTTCTGGCACAAAACAAAGACATCATTGTAATCCTCAAGACAGCTTTTACACATTGTCCTAGGATCGTTGTGCAATTGTCTGAGCCTCCTGATAAATTCTTCTCTGCCACTGAGCCAGTTATCTTGAGAAATTACACATATGTGATTTAATCTTGAAAAATGACTATTATGAATTAATGGCCAAGCAATCCTTTGTAACAAAGGAGTATTTCTCCATCAGTTCTGTTCAGTAATTTTTTCTATCCCTTCTTCCATTTTAAAAATCTTATTTTTAGTTTTTATTAACCTCTTCTGTCTGGAGATGAGTATTAATTTCTCTTCTTTATGGTGACTTTTCTCCCTGTTTTCATTTTTATTTTTTTCTCATTCAGTAGTGTCACAGTACTACCTCAGCCCACCCCTGCACCTGGATCCATTGCTGGGGATGTTAGGTAAATCTAACTGGTTTGCTGTCATCTTTGTTCATGTTTCGTACATGTTTCTAAGATGTTTCTGCAGCATCTAAATAATAAATAAGTTAATTTACAGTAAGCCTCATTGATTATTGTTTATGGATAATTGACCATAAATCCTCTTTCAAGAAGAATGATTCTGGAATAAAGCAGAAATAGTTGAGTTTTAAAAAATCTTGGTCAGCCAGGTATGGTGGCACACACCTGTCATTCTAGCATTCGAGAGGCTGAAGCAGGAGGATCACGGCTAGTGTGAAGCCGGCCTGGGATACAAAAATGAGTTTAAGTTCAGCCTGAACTTACTGTCTCAAAAAGACCAAAAAAAAAAAAAAAAATTGGTTACAACAACTTTGGTCAAATCAACCTAGTCAAATTTTCCTTGCCTTCTTAAGTTTAAATTCTTTATTAATTCAAGCTAGGATGGAAATTTAAACTGCAAACCAGTTGTACTTATATAAGTTCCACATTCTCTAGCAAACAAAGCGTATTTGAAACTTTTATTGTTACTTCAGTACTCCTTTAAGAGATTCTGACTGTATATATTACTTGAAAATTTCAGGAAACTGATAAAACCACAGGGGAAAAAAACTACTATAAACTTAATATTGAGTTCAAAGTGCTTCTGCCCTCAGGTTTTAAAATTTCTCTGTTTGGAAGAAAAGTGAGCTATTTAATAATAGCTCATAATAATAAAAATTATTATTTTTATTTTTTTAAAGCAACAAGTACTTATAAAGTTTCTTACAGGCAATACAGAGGTATTACTGAGATCATATTTTTATTTGAAACATGGCACATCTTTGTACAACTTTAAGACTTCTGCAGGTTACCTCTCAATCACTCATATAAAAAAAGGAAATATTAAAATTAAGGGAATTTCTGCTGCTCTATGAGTATGTTTGGAGTAGAAGTTGCAGTGTTTGAGATGAATAGTCAAAACTAACTTTATAATACTGGAAACCAAGAAGCAGAGATCACCACCAAGGGAAGGAAAAATTATTTTATATGGTGGAGAACAGCAGGAAACAGGATGAACTGTAGAAATTTACCTTCAATGCTTAAAACCTAGGGTTTGGTTTTAACTCAAGAGAAGGGTACAAATTATGTTATTTTCTGTAACTTTGGATGATGCTAGTAGACAATCCCACAGTGGTTTCACTAGCAAATTTTGAGACTGTCCTTGGTAAATAAAAACCTGGAGAAATATTGGTAAGAAAATCTGACTTCTAAAGTGGAGAAGCACTTGCACAGATGTAGAAAGAATCTCTCCATGTTTTTAAATAAAAATAAATTCATAATAGCACCTATATTTTTATTGTTACCTATATAATACTGCAACAGCAAGGAGAAACATGGAAATAACACCCAGGCACTGATGTAGATCATTCCCAGAATGATCTCTGGTCTCTGGTTGAGGGCTTGAGATAAGCAAGCAGGAAGTACAGAGGCAAAATGGCTTGTCTACTGGGGATTCATTCTTAAAATATGAATCACAGTGACCAGCTATGCATCACAGTGGCCAGCTGTTTCTAAGAAAGGAAAGTAACAGGAACTGTAACCAGAACTATTTCCTGGGCAACTGAATTATACAGGGTATTGGGGTGACGGGAGGCATCTTGTGCTGCTTTACCACGATTAGACGCGTTCCTTTGCAAAATACTTGCAAACACCTTAACTAATTAGCAATTCAGTTGCTTTAAGTGTTTGTGCATTCACCTTATTTCCATCCCAACTACCACAGGCCATTGTCATTGCTTCCAACACCATCTGTTTCAACTTGAATCTCCCTATGATTGTTAACCCAAGTGCTAATTGCTTTATTAATGCCACAAGGCTTCTCTCACAGCAGTTAATGGCTCCCAAGCAGCAATTAATTTATCCTGGCCTCAGTGACTCCTCTGGCCCTCTGGCATTCTTCAGCCTCCCTGAACTGCTTTTCTGCAGGAAAGCTTGTGCCTGCCTCCAGATGCTCTAATGATTTCACTGAGCACTGTTCCCATAGTGAAGGCAGCAGTTCATCTTAAAGGTCTGAGATTCTTCTGCAGGAAACCATTTTCAAAGGGTTAAATAAGGACAATGTAAAGTTTTATTATGTAGCTCAAAAGATGGTGAGTGTAATGGGGTGGAAAACAAAATTCTAATGTTTATGGAGTCTTGTTTACATGCATAGGAATTCTGCAAGGTGCTTTTCATATTCACATTTAACTTCCACAATACTTATGTTACTCTATTAATTCATTTTAGAAAAGAAGAAATGGAGGCCCAGGTACCTACCTTGTAAGAGTGAAAAACTAAGACTTGAATGTTGATCTGCCTGACACTAAGACTACCATGCTTCCAGGAGGTAAAAGAAAGAATTCATGATAAAATGTTGAGTGAGAACAAAATTGCAGTCCAGACAAGATGGCAAAGAGCACATATAATTTGCATACTTGATGCTTCAAGTTCAAATATTGTTAGAAGGCAGAGTTCTATGAGCAGAACAGCACTATGATGGAATCCAAAATCATTCCCCAAGAATTTTCTGGAGAGCCTCAGACTTGGAACAAACAACTCCGGGTAGAAATTTAAGCTTGACCACAGAGATTCCTCAGTATGATACGCTGGATTTTCTCATTTAAAGAATCTTTGATCTCCTTCCCAATTCTGAAAAGGCTTTAAGGTTCCAATAAGGGCTGTTGTAAAAGAAAGGATTTGGGTAAGGTCTTACTAGTTTTGTCATTAATTCTAATGAAATGGTCCTATACAAATGGAATTCTGTCTCTTTGCTTTTCATAATCATTAGAGATAGAAAGATTTGTGATAAAGTATTCTAAAGTAAGTAGGCTGTGTTGCTATTATAAACACATAATGAATACATTTAATGATCTCAAGTACTAATTAAAAAGTTGAAAAACAGGAAAGCGGGGCACCTTTAAGGTTCTCTTTCCTTTAGTAATAGTAATAGTAAGTAACCAATACTTACCAAAGACTTTATATGTGCTAGAAACTTTTTAAAAGTTCTTCTGCTATTTTAATTCCTTTAATCCTCATGGTAATTCCATTATAAAAACCATTATTATCACTATATAGTGAATGCATGATTTGTTACCCACGGCCACAAGCAATATGTGACAGCGCTGGGCTTCAAATATAAGAGATCTCAACAGCTGTACTCTGCAAGAACACCCTTAAGTTTGTCCAGAACCAGTTAGTGTTCAGGCTTACAAAGGCCATGTTGTCTACTATTTGGGGAAATATCTAGACCTCTAGATTGGAAAGAAATTTTAAACAAATTACCAGAGCCCCCAAATTCCCAGATAACAATACCAAAATATAGTCTAGAGTAAAACTACTCATTTTTTTAAATAAAATACCATATAGTAAATCTTTTAGGCTTTATAAACCATACAGTCTCTTGTAACAATTTCTTATATCTGCCATTGTAACAAAAATAGCCATAGCCAATGGGCATGGCTGCATGCCAACAAAAATTGTTTTAGAAAGATAGGCATTGGGCCAAATTTGGTCCAAGTATTTTCCTTTGCCAACTCTTGCTCCAAAGCAGTGGTTTTCAAGTCATGCTTCCTAGACAAGCAATATTACCACATGATTTGTCAAAAATGTGTTAGTAAACTTTTGGGCCCCACACCCCAAATCTACTGAATCAGAAGCACTGGGCATCCCCTAGCTTCTGTGGTTCAATTGTAGAATCAACTGAAAAAACACTGATCAAGAGAATAAGAACTATTGTTGAGTATCTGCTTTGTATTAGATGCTTTCACTATGTTTTCCTACTGTTCTTTACAATAGCCCTTTCAATTAGTTACATTCCCTATGTTATAACTGGTGCTTAAGAAGGATTTAAGCCAATGGCTGCCTAACTCGACAATATATTTAGCTAACGTATGTCCAAAGTAACCTTGGAGACCAATCTATTACCTCTGCTGATTTTCCAGTCAAAGTAATTAGGAACCAGTTAAATTAGATAGATTCATCTCCGCTTATTTCTTATTGTTCTCAATTCAGGAATCTTTCCTTTGCACCATGCCAGAATTGTAAAGCGAATAGAAACCTCCTTCAAGGGCTGGGACAGAATGTGATTATACCTGAACAGGCAATTCCAAGCACTCTGAAGCATGATGGAAAGCCTCCACTCCATCCAAAGGCAATCTAACAGTTTCCACATTGCAGGGGCAGATATTGGAATTTCCTAGCCATTGAACCATAACTTGGGTCTATGAACACAGTGCTGGCACATCGTCCAGCCTCTCCCCAGTTTCAGGATAAGAAAGGCAGAGAGATGATCTCAAATGTGTGCTAAAGATACAACAGGACAGAAGATGTTTATTGAGTTTCTATTAATGCTAGAAATATTTCTGTCTTCTTTGTATATGTTTGCTCAAACAATCCTTTCAAGAACTGATGAGTCACATGTGGCTACATGTACCTGCATCCGCAGATACCCACAAGGCTGAGGCAGAAGTATAACTTGAGCCCCTCATGTTCAAGACTAGCCTGGGCAGCCCAGTGAGACCCTGTCTTTAATGCACCCCCAACCCACTTAATGACCTTAGTGTGTGTTAACAGTTTATAGAACTAGTGCTGTGTCTTCTATTTTCTAAGTAGAACTGGAGTACCCAAGAAGCATCGTCTGCTTTTTGATTGAAAGACTTTTTGTGTAATTTTGATTTTTTTAATGCCAGTAAAATCAGCTCCAGAGATGTGAGCAAAAGCAATCAAATAAGAATGAAATGGAATTAACATTCTTTGTAATCTGACATTTTGGAACATAGCGCAAGATTATTTTGTTGTACAGTCTCTCCCTTCCCCCAATTTCAATGTTTTCTCATACATAACACTTAGAAGTTCCAGTCAGATCCGTAAAACAACATTTCCCCTCATATAATAGTTTCCTGCTCATAGAGTTCAAAAACCTAACCTCCTGGAAAACATTATAAGGAACTTCCAGTGTATCGGAATGTAACTCACACCACTTCAGCAGCATTACTTAAACATAGCCCCATGTTTAAAACACCTCTTCCTGTAGTTGTCTTCCCATAGTTTATAAATATCATTCTCCTCCAAAACTGTTTAAACAGAAAAATGAAGTGTGAAGTTCCTGCCTACAAACTATATATTTTAAACAAATCCAACTAAAGATATTTTGGAAACCTTGTTTCACAATAAACTTTCGAAAATGAGAAATAAAAATGGCCTCCCTCTTCTTAAACTATTGCATTCATTTCCTCAAACATTGTGGTGTACAACAACAGTAATTTTTTTTTTCTCTCACAGTTCTGGAAACTTAGAATCTAAAAGCAGGGCAATGGGAGGATCACATTCTCTATGGTGGTTCTAGGGGAGAATACTTTTTGTCTCTTCCTGGCTTTGGTGGTTTTCCATGTTTCTTGTCATTTCTTGGCATGCAGCTATGTCATTCCAATTTCTGTCTCCATCTTCACAGCCTTCTTTCCTGTGTATCTGTGTCTCCATATCTGAATTTGCCTCTTCTTTCCCATATAAAGATAGCAGTAGTTGGATTTAGGGCCTACTCTAATCCAGTATGATCTTGTCCTAATCGGATTACATCTAAAGCACCTACAGTATTTCCAAAATAAGGTCATATTCACAGGTAATGGGGCCTAGAGCTTCAATATGGCTTTCTAGAGGACACAGTTCAGCCAATTATAATTATTAGGGACATAAATATATCTAAATATTTCTTCAGTCATAAGAATAGATCACAAATATTTTAAAAATATTTGTTTATAGATGAACTAATTATTCTAGAAGAAAACTTGCTTTATAATTATACTTTTGGTTAATAGTCTAAGTATGGGTTTTTACCATTTGGCATCTATAAATGTGGTCATTCTTTTTGTTTTTGTTGTTTTGTTTTTCTTTTTGTTTTTCTTTTTGAGACACTGTCTCTCTATGCAATTCAGGCTGGTGTTGGGCTCACTTTGTAGCCCAGGCTGGTCTTGAACTTGCAAACCATTCTCCTGCCTCAGCCTTGGTCATTCTTACTACTGCATTCTCTTAAAATGTTTTAATACTGATAATTACAATAATAACTATATATTACAACCTTACTATGTCTAGTACATACTTAATGGACACAAGCAAGTACCTGTTTTGAAGTTATGCAGAAGTGGACATGGTATAATTTTCATTTCCCTGTGGCTACTCTTCAACTTTTGCCAAAAGAGTATTACAATCTAACCCTTAAACTGAAACTTCTAGGGAAATAGTGATGGTGAAGAGTTGTACAGTGTTAATGTTTTGCTTTGATTCTTTATCCCACAGGAACACCCAGATATATTCATCATTACTGTCATGTTCTTCCAATTCTGTCCTATTTGTGGTTGGTACATTGAAGGAGTTGTATTTCACTTGAACACTGCATGTGGTACAGTTGTATCTGCCTACTGTAGCCAAGATGTAATTCTTACAGAGGGTAGATGAAAAGGAGGGAAATAGTTTCATCACTCACTTGAGTAGATGCTTATTGACTCAGAAAGAAAAAGAGGCAGGGAGGGTGGGAGGAAGAAAAAAGAAGGGAGGCAGAAAGAAAGGAAGAAGGAAGGAAATAGGGAAGGAAGGAGGGAGGGAAGGAAGAAAGGAAGGAAAAGAAACATGGAAAGAAGTTTTCACAGTTTTGGCAAGTCATTTTGGGCTAAAATAACTTTAGAAAGGGTCAAAATCAATGCTACATATATCTGTTGTTTACAATTCAAAGTGAATACGTGAAGCTAAAATAATATGGAGCAATAGTTTATGCATACATAAATGAAGATCAATTTTAAGTATATTAATTGAATAGAACTATCCGTATTATCATCAGCATCTTTCATACTTCCCATGTCTAATTACTTGCTGCAAGTTGCCAGATGTTTTGTTTGTTTTTTAGTAGACATTGATTATTATCAGCTTTCAATTAGAAGAAAATTTCCTCTGAGTTAACAATGGTGGCTAGTACCAAAACAGTTCATAAAGATTTCCTGCATTTCTGAATTTTTCTCAAGTAAAATTCTGTGTTGAAATGATGTGAATTATTTCATAGCAAGTAAGATACTTGAGTGCTTTGTTGAAGTAAAGCTTTCTTCTGTAAAGTAATTTTTTTCCTCTAAGTAACATAAAGAGTGGGGGGATTTATAAATATTTAGAAATATGATTTCTAAGAATTGTTGTGGTACTTTTTTATCTTTCATTTCAATTCTTTTGGTCATTCCTAAGCAAACATTTGAAGATTATCAGGAAATTCAACATGCTATAGCTATTTAAAAGTTGATTTTATTAGATCATTTTTCTTCTAATCATCTTGAGTTGATAATTTCACATTCGATTTGGAAAAAACCCAATTCAGACACATAATAATATCTAGACTCTAATAGTAATATTTTTCTTGCTAGTCATTCAATAGCCTTTAATACTTGTTTTAAAATTATATATACATATATTCACATGTGTGTGATTGGAACATATTTAAATAAAATTGTGACAGTTTTGTTGTTTAGAAATTTTTATTTAAAAGTCACACAAGTTATGTTTGAAAAATAATGAAATATAAAAATGAGACCTATTTTGAAATTTTTTTAACTGACTAGATTAGGAAAAGCCCTAGACTATAAGATTATTGACGACTGTGTTTTCTTCACTTCTTCACTTTTCACTGTCTTCCACATTTTCAGAGTTTAAGAAATTTGCTGGGCTAAAAAAGTATGAATGGGAGAACTAGACCGCAAGGAGTGGATTTTCAACCTCTACCACTAATTTATTCAGAAATATTGAACAACTATATATATATATATGTATATATGTTAATAAGCCAAGATGTGTTCCAGCTCTAAACTTTTATGATTTGATAATGGTGATAGCTTAAAATAGAAAGGTGCTTGGGTTAAAAACATGAATTACTGAGTTAGATGATATCAGCTATTAGCATCTAGCTTTCTTCTACTTCTCATCACCTGAACTCAAAGACCCCACATAAGTCAACTTGGTGAAGATTTTAGAGGGGTCACTAGATCATAAACAGCTCCTCATCAGGAAAAGCCGGGGGACCCCAGGCCCTGGAGGATGGATGTGAAAAGGTGATTGCACAACTGTTCAGTGAGTGAGGTAATCTGTTTAGATTTTGAACCAAAGGCTAACTTTTTCAGCAGACTTGATCCTTTTTCATTGCCTGTTCAACAGTAAGATTTGTTGGTTTGAGGACTTCTCTAAATCTATATAGACAAAATCCCAGCATATCCTGCATACATTTGTTGAGCACTTCTAAGTACTTTATAAATTATAACTCATTTAAACTTCACAATAATTTTATTGAACATATAAGAAAACTGAAGCAGAGGTATTTAAGTTTATGCAGCTAATATACAAAAGAAGTAGAAATCAGGATTCAAATTCTCGTTGTCTTGCACTGAAAGAAGGATATTAGACTGGTAATTTTTACTGAAACTGCAGTTTCTCATCCTACATTGATTTGGGGGTTTACAAAAATGAGTAATTCAGGGTTTGAGACACAAACTACTACTGTACCTTCATTCCTCAGCTGTTTTGCCTACATGTGGACTAAAGAGATGATTCCCAGACCGTTCACATTTGTTTGTAAAGCCGGTTACCATTCCTTGGAGACCAGCAATAAGATTACATTTACTGGCGATCTGAACTTCATCCAGGTCTGGTGGGTCTCAGGAGCCGACCTTGTCTGAGGGAATGCAGCTGTGCTGTCAGTCAGCATACTGAGGCAGGTGGGCCTAATTACGAGTTATAGAACCAAATAAAAGACTCAAAGGTTGCTCTTTCCTTCTAGCCAGAGAATGGAATATTTATCAACCTGCTCTTTGGAGAGATTTTACTTTGATGCTTTCCATTTCCCTGAAATTCTATAAACCTTGTGATTTGCGACAGAGAACAAGAGCAATCCTGGTTTATGTTCTTATTTATCTTTTCTTTATTCATTATGTTCCCACATTCATATTTAAGAATTACAAATGAAATTGTAACACACAGGACCTTCCTTGGATACAGGGACAGTTATCTTCCAAAGTGCTGGCAAGTTCTCTTACTCATCTTATTGGAACCAAAGTGTTTTGGCTATTAAATGTGAGTCTTTCAGCAAACATTATTTATAAGAGAGTCACAGTTATAATTTTGGCTTATAGTCCCAAAATATTTTCAGTAATTTGTGAGTGGGATATTCCTGGCCCTTGACTAGGAAAACTAAAACACATAGCTCACGTATTGCTTCTTAATGAATTCAATCAGTCCTAGAAATCTCAAGTATTAAACCAGTAAAGAACTCCCAGGATTTTGTTAATTCACCTTGTTTTATGATGAGACCATGTGTTTTTCTTTACATTAAGAGGTGTATTCTTAGCATGGAAACAAAATCCTCCCCAGGGAGTAGATCACCTCCTGTGACATCCAGACAAGTGGTTAACCCACTTCTGGCAACAGCTCCAGGCCTTAGGAACTCTCAATGAAAGGATCTTTTCTCCACTTTTTTAGCAACTGTAATTTTTATAAAGTTACTTTGCATTGAGCTGAAATTATATCTTATAGATCTCATATTTGTGCATAGTTTTTTCCTCTTCCTCCAGGGCTCCTCTTCCTCTGCCAGGCCCAAAGATTTTGATGTTCTTCAGAAATCAACATAGATTTCTGGTTCCACACCTTGATAATCTATGACTTCAAAATTCCCCTTCCCTGGGGATTGAGTTCAGTGATATAAGTGCCTGCCTGCCAAGCATGAGGTCGTGAGTTTGATCCCTGGTTAAAGACAATACAAAACAAACAAAAAAAACAAACAAAAACATCTCAAAGAGATGACAACAACAAAATTCCCCTTCCCTTTACTGCTGAGCTCCAGGTCAAAATATCCAACCACTAACTAGCCACTTAGAGACAACTGCCTCATAGGTACCTTAGAGGAATGTAAGTTTATCCATAAGAACTGGGTCCCTCAGGTCAGTCTCAACATGGTATCATTTCTAATTTGATCAGTATTCTCAACCCTCATCCAAGAACTTGAAGAATTTAAAAACTTTGACTTGGAGCCTTGGGGATTTAGCTCAGTAGCATAAGCACTTGCCTTGCAAGCGTACAGTCAAGTTCAATTCCTGGTACCCCCCCCAAAAAAGTTTTAAAAATTAAAAAAAATAAAAACTTTGACTTGGAAATAGTCATTGTGAGAACTCTTGCATCCTATAAGATACTTATGTAGGCTCGTATCTATTCATTAAGCAACATATATAGAAAGATTAATATTCTTTGGCTTACATTATTATCTAAAAATATATCTCTCAACTGTCTCCATATGAGTATTATAAAATCTCATTAAATTCTTTGCTACAGATACTCTGTACTGACAGGCACTCCTTTGATTCATCACTTTTACCAATCTGTCCAAAAAGCAGGTTGTTAGACTCCTATAGCTCATTTCCATGACTTCAAACTGGATTTTTGTGGTAAGAACTGTGTGCGTGTGTGTGTATGTGTGTGTGTGTTTGTGTGTGTGTGTGTGTATGGTGGTGATGGTGGCAGTGGTGGTGGTATGTGCAGACATGTGTGTGTGTACGTAATAGGGGGGATCATTTTAATTAACCTTTCTAGATCCTCACTGTGGATCAACGTTGATTCATTTATAAAGAAATATATCTTGTATGCACATAGTTAGTTTTCTTAAGTTTTCCAAAATATTGAAATCAATAAAGGGCTTGCAGGATTTTCTTTTCCTGACCATTTTAGATACACTTAGTCATCAGTATTTATAGCATCTATGTTACTGAAATAATTTCTCCTGGCACACGGAGCTCCTGCTTATTTACCTGGGGAAATGGCTGAACCTGAGGCAAACACAGACTCTAGGATTCCTGGACATGTTCGTTTCTCATATAAACTAGCTATGTAAATGCACATGCATTTATAAGGATGTAAACACGGGCCTTGATTAGTGGCAAGTCAGCAGCGTTAAAACCAATAATTGTTACCATTTGGAGAGGTTTTGGAGGCAGATACATCTGGATTTAAACTGATAGCTTAAGTAAATGCAGCATTTGTTTTGTCTGTTTCCAAATGAAAACAGGGTCATTTCTGGTTTTCCCAAGTTTGGATCTTGCAGCTAGCGAGGCGAACAGGCTTTTTCTTCTCCACGGCTAGTTTTATTCGCTGCCTACAATGTAAGCTATAGAGTTCCAAATAGGTAAAGTTAAATGAGGAGGAAAAAAGGTTTCTTATTTAATGTGCAAGATTTAAAAATATTTCTTTACTGTGGCACAATGAAGGGACCCACGTTCCTCATCCTGTACTTGCTGAAGTATGCTGTCTCAATGTTACAATGTCATCAACCAATCACCGTAAAATATCGTACCTAATGACAGCGACAGTAATTATGATGTTACTAGTGTTGTTATCATCAGAAAGATCTGTATTCCTAGTGTTACTCTGCTACTCAGCAGGTTTCTAACTGTAAGTTTGTTTTTAAATCTATTTTGTTACTAAACTGTACACTTTAAAGGATGATTGGAGGACAGTAACATTGAGCAGGTGCTAATGTGTCAGGAACTCGTTGGTGTCTTACATGATACCAGTATTTCATTTAACCTTCACAGCATGGTTGCATTATCTTTATTTTTCAAACAGGGAAACTAAAGCTTAAATAAAGTAAATAGTGTGTGTGCCCGAGGTTCCATGGCTTCTAAAGGGCAGACCTAGAATTTGATTCCATATTGGGCTAAGATCACTCTGCTGTACTGACTGCAAATGTACCTTTTCAGGTGTTAGCTATAGGTCTACCTGTAGATGTGCAGTTTCATAAAAAAGAGAATTTATTTTCTCACATATAGTGGGAGGAGGGGTTATATATTCCTGTAGGTTTCCTAAAATTCTTACATGATTTCACTGATTTCTTAAAACAAAAGTAAGAAGGAAAGTAGATTCTTTCAGAAGTATCATACGACAATCCTGAAATTACCATCCATTATACACATAATATGTTTAATATCACAATACATTTAACATAAGTATTCCAGGTAAAACACATATTCATTTATAATATTTAAATGCTGTCTAACTTTTATCTAAAGGAAAAAATTATTTATTCCATCTGGTATGTGAACTTAAATCCCTCCTTTCACATGCCTTCTTTTATAAAATGCTGATCAGGGAAAAATTCATTTTAGCTAACTGTTGTCCAATAATGTTTCTCTTGCATTTTATTCAAACCAAAGTCTAAAACCAAAAATTTTTAGGAAGTACATCCATCTCTCCTACAATTAGTCTGGTTACTCTTGAAAGCATACTCTAATTCTTTCCACTTCATGTATCTCCTCAGTATTTTCTATCCACATTTAGTATTTCTTTAAGCAAAGTAATGCTCCATGCTTTTGGGCTGGCACTATTGAAATCTGAAATAGTTTCCCCTTGAATATGTATTCCATAATATATTATTGTAGCCCTAGGATACAGGAAAACAATATAACCACTTATAGTGGTTATGGGGGTAGGAAACTTTTAAAAAACCCGAAAACACCCTGGAAAGAAAATGATCAACAATTACAGTGGGAACCTAACCACCCCAAATCCTAATTTGAGAGCAGTTTAAACATCAAGGTCTTTCCATGTTTCTATTAGTCTTGGTCAATACTGTCACAAAATACTTCATTGATAATTTAACTCTGTTCATTTAAGAAAACATTGTAGAGACTTTACAAATAACTAAAATTTTCTCAGCAGTGCATTGATTTATATATTATCCAACTAATACCTTTTAGTCAATTTATTTCATAAATTAAAAAGTAGAAACATGAGTTAAATAGGTAGACTTGAAGTCAAGAGCAGCAATGAAAGAGAATGAAATTGCTTCTTGCCAGGATGAGCCTACAGGAAAAGATCTTGGTGTAATAATCTATCTACAAAAATAAAACAGAAGGCTGAGAAATAGCTCTATGTGATTAGTTCACATGTTTGCTATAAGTTTCCGTTTCTGCCTGAACAAAGAAGCAAGATGTGTTGTTAAATCCTGGATTAAATCAGGTGTTAGCTATAGGTCTACCTGTAGATGTGCAGTTTCATAAAAAAGAGAATTTATTTTCTCACATATATCATGGTGAATGTTAAAGGCTTAAGAATTGTATGTCAGGAAAAATAATTTTAGAAGGTGCAATTCAAAGGAAAAATTTAGAAAATTTCATGTTGGAATGGTTGCCAATCTGAAGGCCTTTGAGATCTTAGAATAAATAAAATTATGACCCTGCAGGAAATCTTATTTTAGAGCATAAGAAGGTCAAATATAATCATTTAGATTCCTGTTCCTTATTGGATGAAGCCAATGGAGTCAAGCACAGTTATAGTGATTTCTGCTATTAATCACATGGTCTTCTTATTTTCAGGTCTGCCAGGAAACAACTGCGGTGGACAGATCGGGCTGGCACAGAGAGACCTGAATCGGAGATCTCTTTCCAAAGACCTAGATAAGGCTCAGAGAAGTCCTGGACAGATTGAGCAGAGAAATAATGTTTGAAGTTAAAAACCCAAGAACTTATTTGCAATGGGGAAAGAAATATTATAACCCTTAAAGTACTCTTGCATAATAGCCTTTAAGTAAATATTAATTCTGAAAAAGAAAATCGTTTTAAAATTCTTTGAATGTTGGAAGCTGTGACTTAAGATGACAGTCCTGGTAGTGGCGAGTACAGGAGATTTGGAGGTCTAATAGTATCATATTTCTTATATTACTTTTTTCAAATTTCTTCTTTGCCTTTATATACATACAATGTGCTCTCAATACATTTCTCAATATATTTTCATATGAGGAGATAACATTTAGTGTGAAACATGACCTCAGATGTCCATTGGCATGTCTTCAAAGTATAATTTTTTTTTGTGGTACTGGGGATTGAACTCATAACTTTGTGCTTGCCAGGCAGGTGCTTACATCACTGAGCTAAATCTCCAGCCCTCAAAGTATAATTTAAAATTATTCTATTTATGTACATCTAGAACTGCATCATACTCTCATTATAAGAGATATTAGACTTTTTTCTATACACTTTGGATTAAATCTGGATAGACTCTCCTTTCACTTCTGAAATACCTACTATTCCCATAAAATGGATCTATATAATGGTTCTGTAAAGAAATTGGGGTAGAAATACACTATAAGTTTTATAAGTGATATCTCTTTAGAGAGTTCACCCCCAATCAGTTTCTTTCCTGTCTCTATCATGTTGCAACATGCCAAAAGATGTCTAAGGTACTTAGGATCACGTTGCACACTGTGGTCTTCTAATGTTAAAAAATTGTATGGAGAGATGTATCATCGAGAGTACATCAGATGTGTATGTAAAAGTTGAAGAAGAAAGTTTAAAAGAATTCAGAAGGTAGTCTTTCAGCCATTGTTTGTAGCAGTTATTTTTCAATGCTTTTGAAATTCATTCAGAGCAGGTTTTAAAGGGAAATTCTGATGGACTGTGAACTATAGTAGTACGAATGCTGCTGATGTAACACTTACCTAGGCATAAAACCCACTATAACAAACATTCTTATAGTCTTATTTTAATTTAAAAAAAAAAAAAACTTTACCCACACACTTACTTGAAGGGCAGACCAAAATAACATATCAGAGTAACTAGTGGGACCATCTACCATACCTATGTTTTCCTTTTATTTTATCTTGTTTGACATTTGCATTCAGATTTTTCTATTTGTGTGGACTTACTTTAAACTAATTAAGGTTCCCAGTCAAAGAAGAGTGACTTTGCATTGTTAGTGCCCTCCATTTAGTTCATATCACAAATGATGGGTATGAATCTATGGTACATAACTGGAAATGTGAGACACTATATAGAAAGAATGAGAAACTGAGAACAGAGGCAGAGAAAAGTCACTAACAGACAGTGGGCTCGTCTTAGTTCCTGGTCATCTCAGCTTTTCTTTCTTTCTTTCCTTTTTTTTTTCTTTAGACAAGATACACTATTGTAGGTGTGAAGTGTGAAATTCTTGAACTGGATTGCCTTGAAATTTTGCTCCAAAGGAATGTAGTTGGTGAGATTTAATGATAGATTCTTAATATAGTACATTATGTGTCACAGCTGGGTTGTTGTCTAAGGGGAGTACAGGTATTCGGGTATAGATCTTATCAATATGTTACATTGTCCACCAAAGCTCAGAATTAGTCTTCTAGTACCACAAGACCCAAACACCATGAAAACCTTGGGCATCCACATGAAAAGCAGAAAACACATACACCATGGCACTCACTAAGTCTCTGACCAGGCGTCCCAAGAAAAGATCACTCTGCCAACTATTTCAGATACACCCTTGAGTAAATTTAAAGAAGACTGAAAAATAAAGGCACATAACAGAGAAAAAAAATCTAGCCTAAACAGTGGAAATAGTGGAAAATAAAATCTACAGTTTGGGAGAAAAAGATAGAAAATCCATATTACGTTTGAACTGAAATAAAAATTCCTTTCTGCTCAAGAGAAGGGTTTCCTCAGTCTCAAGCATTGAGATATTTTATCATTTGTAATCTGTTGTATATAAACATGTATTAATGATGTGACCAAGCATATACAGTTCTCTTCCCAAAGAGAGTGTTAAGGTGTTTCTTATGGCTCTTTTTATTACTCTCTCAAAGTCACCAGGTAGAGTATTCTTTCAGCTGTTGGAATAAATCCCTACTGGCTCTTAAGGTCAGAGTAAGAATCCCTTGTTACTTTGACAAAATTTGTGTCTCTAACTAAGGGACATTGTGTTCTAAACATCTGTAAGACAGACTGAGCCAAATCTAAATAAACTTTTCTCAAATATTTTGTCACTTTCTAAGGCATCAAGGCCATTTGTAATAATATAAAAGAATTCTTCACATTGTTCTAGTCTAATCAGTAGAGGAAAGTGAGGTCCAGACTGTGATCTTTATAGCATCTTCTCTACTTTTTCACCAGCAACAGTGCTGGTGACTTTCATACCCCATGCTGTCTGCATGCTGCAGCCCACACTGTCACCTACGCCCTGACTAGTTTGACTCTTCTTCATGGCAAATATCAGATCATTCTTGAATTGTGTACAAACTGCCCTGTGTTACCAACTTATTTTTCATCACTTCTATCATCTATAACTGTTGTTTTTTTCTTATTAGAGTTTGTTTCTATAATTTAGAAGTTCCACTATCCGTATCTGCTTAATCTCTGGTCTTAGAAAATTGGTCTGGAGCATAGGTGCTATGACATTCCTTAGTTATTCACTCATTCGTACACTCATTCATTCAATAAGTAGTTAAACATCAAATTTCAATTAAGTCATCTTTACTCTTTCCAAGTCTATTTTCAAGTCTGCCAAAAAATGTATATGTACTTCAGGAACACAAAACTAATATGCTTTTTTGACAGATGGTGTCATCCTCATTTGGGAGATACTAGAAGATGATGGATGCCACAGAAAACCCACAACACTGCTGCCCCTTAGAGAAGTCGAAAATGCGTGTGCAGCAATCTCAGCAACCAAGGTTACTGAAGCAGCAGTTCACCATAGTAATAAATGTCTGGAAACTCATGGCCACCACATTGATCATCTTTTGTAATTATAGAGGCCAAGGGTAACTTGTATTAATCTTATGATGTCTCAATAAACTTAGTATTAAAATATTTATACAAGTTTTTCTTTTCCTGAAATATGTATATATACGTATATATACACATATATTATACAAAGTTGTGGGCTTTGTATAATGAACAAGAACATTTACTCCTAAAGAGGAATTGCAAGGAGTCAGTAAGTATTGCATTGATAACTAAATCAGAAGTGATAACATATTAATGTATGATTCGTAGAATACTTGCATCATAATTCTTTAAGTATTTGTTGAAAATGCAGATTCCAAGCATCACCTCAAATGTGCTCAATCAAAATCTCCAGAGTCAGGAATCTTTAATTGTAAAAAGTAGGTCATGACTTATATGCCCTCGAAAGATTAAGAATCACTGGATTTCTTTTTTTTCTTTCTTTTTTTTTTTTTTATTGGAACCGGGATCAAACTCACGGACCACATGCTTGCAAAGCAGGCACTTATGCCGCTGAGCTAAATCCCCAGCCCCGAATCACTGGATTTCAAAGGGTATGAATTTTAGAATTTTATGGGCTTGAACTAGTTCAACCTCTATCATTTATTTTCTCTCTAACCTTGGTAAAGTAAATTAAATCTTTGAAGCTTCAACTGTTTTACTAATAAAATAGATATTAAAACGTTTCCTTGGTAAACAGCAGGGGAACAGTGCCAGAGAGGAAGAGACCAGAGACCAGAATTCTCACGTGAAGGTTACAATTCCAGGAGCCACTAAGACACACCCAGAAGTGTGCTTTACTAAACCCTTAGGCAACTCCCAGATCAAAGGAATTGACGGTTAAGCCTAACCATCTCAGGTAGAAATGAATATACCCCTTGTCATTTGCACCAATCCCTGCAGCCGTGTGACAGGATCTGTAGGCATTCATTGGCTCCCTATTAATTTCATAGACCAGATTGTTCACATTAAGCTTTCCTCTTCTTCCTTGGAAAACCAGATGTTTTTACAATATTTTATAATATTTCCCCTATTGTTGCAAGAATTTTATTCCAAAATATGGAAAAGTTTCTTCCTCAAAAATACTACACCTCAAAAATACTATTACCAGCAATCTATTTTCTTTTTCAAAAAAGTATATGTGTTGTATTTACTTTAAAATTTTTACAAAAGATACTATATAAATGTTCCATAGTGAATTTTCTTACTTAGTAAGGCGAGAATTTTAACTAAAGGTGCTGATAGAGACAATCATAATTACAGTTGTGTGTCACCAAAGGAAGGTAACTATCCATCAGTTCTTATCTGACATCTGGTGATGTTATTTTATCACTGGTTTCCATAAATTAGATTCTCTGTTAATGTTGGTAGCGTTTTATTTATATACATAAAAAATACACTAAAATACTCACCATAAACTGTTGGAAAATTGTAGAGCTGATTACAAGTGATGACAAAAATCCTTATTAAAAAAGAACCAAAAATATGAAAAAAATCCTTATTATAAAAGAACCAAAAATATAATGAAACAGGAGAAAAGCAAGATGTTTTATTTAGCCCCTTATTAATTCCAAATTGCAGCAATTATTCAAATGCTTTCTAAAGAAAAGTATTATATTTATCCATTGTTACATTTCAAATTAGAAATATTCACTTCTTCCCTTACTATATTCTTATCTTAAGCTACTCACTTCGGGTACTCAAGTAGACATTAGTCATTTGTGTAGCTGTTTCAGGTGATGGTGAATGTTCTGTTGTCCTCTCTCACTTGGTCAATTCTTTTCATTTAATAAAAGAATAATCTTTTCCTTTAACTATGACACTTTGAAGATCAGTATTCAGTACTAAACTAGTCTTTGGACACTGACTATGAAAACCTCCATCTATGGATGGAGACATGTCATCTTTCCATTTTATAACTTTGAATATAAATTAGACTGTTCCAGTAGAGGGCTCCAGCTTGCTTTAATATATTATGGAGAAAAAAAATCATAAAGATATATTTGAAGATGAACTTTCAACGTAACATTAAAATGTAGAGTTTTTTTCCCTTGCCATGATGTATAAGTGTGTGTATATCTACCAATTTGGCTATTCTACAACAAAGCTCTACTGTGGATCTTCCTCTTTCTTTAGCTATAAAAACATTTAAATTCACTTGTTAATGTCAATATCTTTTTGCATCCTCCCTAGAATATTCACCATGTTAGCTATTCTAAACCACGTGTTTAGAATAGCCAACTTATTTCCCTCAGCCCTGAAACTCTTTTTTCTTTTCTAACTTATGTAAATAATATATATCTATTGAGGAAAATAAAAACAGCAAAATAAAATAAAGGGTAAAATATGAATCACCATTGCTAACTTCAGGACCCAGAAATTATTTTTACTTATTTTAATTATTTTTACTTATTATTTGTATTTTGCTATATCTCCTTCTATCTATACTGAGGTATGGCATATACCACACAGTCCCATATACACATCGTGTTGCATACAACTTCTCATTTAATAGCTTCCATTTAAAATTTTGCAAGAATTTTTCTTAGAAAATTTCTTTCAAGTGTTATTATTTACAGTTGTATAATAACATATTATATTCATACACTATAATTTGTTTGTTTAGATATACAATAATACTGTGATGATTGTCTTTATCAGTAAAACCTTGGTTTGTGAGCAGAATTCATTCCATTATAAGAAATAATGGAAACTCAGATGATTTGTTCCACAACCCAAAATTATTGATTTAACAATAACTACAATAATATAATATAAAATAATAAAGACAATACAAAATGCAACAGAAAATAAATAAACTAACCTGCGCTTACCTTCAAAAGCCTTCATGGCTGATATGAAGGAGACAAGAGGGGAGGATTGTTGTGTAGGATGACTTTCACTATCACTAACAGAATCACTGCTGTTTAGTGGCTCAATGGAATCTTTTTCTTTCTGAAAATTTTATCAAGGAACCTATCCTATTGCTTTTACCTCCTTTTGAAGATTTCATAAAATGTGACATTGCATTTTTGTTAAACAAATTCATCACTGGTATTGCTAGAGCTTACTCAGGTGGTGTTTTCTACAAATTTCTGTCCTATTTCCCACATTTTATGCATATTCCTAATCTCATTTGAACTGAAAATTCCTCCTCCTGTTTCTCCCCCTCGTCTACAGACCAGATCTCCTCTGTAACCTCTTGTTGGAAGACTATCGCCCACAATCCTGCAGAGAGAGAGAGACAGGCAGAGACAGCGACAGAGAGAAAGAGAGAGAGAGAGAGAGACAGAGAGAGAGAGAGAGACAGAGAGAGAGGAGAGAGAGAGAGAGAGAAAAGAACCACTGGCTCCACTGTGATCATGTGACAGCAACTTTTCACATACTATCAACACTTATTTATCAAGTTAAAATTTGTTAGAAATGCTTGCTTGTCTTGTATAACACTAGCAAAACAAGTTACTTGCAATCCAAAGTTTTACTGCATATATATTTTCATGGGAAAATGTGAGTATTATTTTCTTAAGGTACATTTCTATAATCCAAATCACTGAAAAAAAGTATAGCATATTTAAGTCTCTTTATCCATATTGGCAAATTTCCCTCTAGTACCTGCTTTCAAGAGTTTCAGTATGACTTATTTTTTAAAAATCTTTTATACAGAGTCATAAAATGCTATCTTTGTTTCCTATTGACTCTTACATCTCCATAATGATCAATGGCAGAATGTTGTATTTTATTTCAGTAGCCTCATGTCTTAGAATCCTTTTGAAAAGAAATGACAGATGGAAAAAAGGAAGGAAGCAAGGAAGGAACGAAGGAAGGAAGGAAGGAAGGAAGGAAGGAAGGAAGGAAGGAAGAAAGGAAGGAAAAGAGAATAGAATTGCTAAGAGCATGGACTTCATTTAGGACAATCTGAACTGGCTTAAATCTTGAATATCTGTTTTGTAATCCTGGGCAATTTAATTAATGTTTTCTGCCTTAATTTTCCTTTTCATATAATGAAGATAACAATATTTAATATTAAGAGGATGTATGCATACTATTCAAAACAACACATAGCATTATGAAGTATTTGCTATATTATATTTTGAGTAGCTATACAACTATTCTACTGTTTCTTGTTCTATCTCCTTTATTTCTGCAGTTTCTGCTGTTTTTCTGAAGCCTAAAATTTATATCCTTGACTCAGTGCTGTATTTTCAAAGTCTCTTTGAAAGTCGATTCCATTGTCAAGGCATGAAATACCATTCTGTGTAGCTGATGAAGAATCCAAAACTAACTCTAGCCTGTGTCCTGAATTCTAGCTTCGAACACCAAAAGCTCTTTGGATAGTTCCAAAAGAAAGTCTTACCACAATCACAAACATGTCTCAATCCAAATTATTTGTCTTCTCATTTGACACTGGCCATATAGAAATTTCTTTATCATTCAGGCTTGCTTTTTCATATGTGTTCCCCCTAAATCTAATCAATTATCAAATCTTGATTCGTTTTACTGAAGGTTCTCATTTTCCACTATTTTGTCTTGTAGTTTGAGACACTGTAGACATTATCTCAACATCTAATCTAACTTATCTTTTCAGTCTTGCTATCTGATGCTGACAAATCTCTTTACATGGAAACTTTGGAGCATAATCACTTATCAGTCTGAAAGTCTTCAGTGCATTTTCTGTTGCCTCCATGAGTGGTAACTTCCATGGTTGGCCCTCAACTTCCAATACACAAACATCTAAGTCAATCTGATGAACCTGCTCTTTCTCCCATGAATATAATTCAGATCTCTTTCCCCTTGTCTGTTTGCTTCTGGTCTTCTACTCTTTCTTTACATATTAACTATCATTCTCCTTTCCTGCTCCTCTTTGCTTTACATGGCTTTTCTAAATCTCAGATTCTCTTGCTAATTTGTATTGATGGATTTGACCTGTTCCAGTCTCTATCATCATATAATGTCTATGGCATTTAAACCTTACTATTGCTAATCTTCTACTGGGCAAATGCCTTCTTTTCCCTCAATGAAAACTGAGGGCATATATGCCCTTTGACATCTATGTCACAGGGGCTCCATTACCTCTAACTAACAAATAGTTTATACTTAAAGAACCTGTGAGAACTCAACTTCATACAGCATTCCATTTTTTAGCTCCAGTATTGTGCTTAGGAAAAAATGTTTAAAGTGGGCATAGTGGTGTGGGGCTGTAATGCCAGTACTTGACAGGCTGAGGCAGGAGGATCACTACAAGTATGAGGCCAGCTATATAGTTCAAGGCTGGCCTGGAATACATAGTGAGACTCTATGATAGATAGATAGATAGATAGATAGATAGATAGATAGATAGATAGATCTTTAAGTAACTGTTAGGGAAATGGAGTCAGAGAATAGGAGAGTTATTTAATTTTTTAAAAATTTTTTATTTAGGAGAAAAAAAGACATGGAAAAGAAAAACAAAAAACAAAAGAGACAAACAACAACAAACTCAAAACAATAACAGTATAGGTTTGTAAAGCAAGAAGATAGGAATTTAACAAAGGTTGCAATGTTGCATACTGTTACCTTCAAAAGGGTTGCTTACATTACCAGATATAGACATGTAAAATTAATCTAATCTTATGAGTATTAACTGTTCTTTTCCAAGAACTAATCCAATTAGTAGTGTAGTAATTTTAGCTATCTTACACACATATATACAAATTTATGTCTTTTTCCTTTTCCCCTTCCTTCTTTCTCCTTTCCCCTATCCCAGTTACTTTTCCTCTTTGAGCAGTTTCTTACCCTTACACAGTATTCATTGTAGAGCTTGGATCATATATACTCTTTCAGTTTCTTACACCCGGAGACAATATGGTATTTACACATGTGAATTTGATTTATTTCACTTATAAGTATGGTCTCAAGTCTTGTCCATTTACTTATAAAAGTCTCAGTGCAATCTTTCTTTATAGCTGAGTAGTACTCCATTGTATAAGAATACCACATCTTTTTTATCCATTCATGAGCGTTAAGATCTACTAAAATATCAATTACCGCTTCCATGAAGCCAGATTACCTGTCCTCCTCTAGTTGACCAGAATACAAAAGCTGGATAAACAAAGTTGAAAGTCTTTTCAAAATAACCATCTTCCCACAGAATTTCCCATGGTCCTAGATTGCTAGGAGGATTTCATTACAAAAATTGAGGAGAGACTTTATAGTGGCAAGACCTATGAGGTGGATACCAGGTGTGATCCAAGCTAACATCACTAGGGATATTTCATGCCAACATCCCCTACACCAAGACGATGCCCCAAGAAGGGTACAACATCACTTCAGTGATATGTTTGCCCCAATATGCAAACTAAATATAACCATGATATTATATCACGCAGATTCAAACGGAAGGACCTACAAAGTGACTACCCAGTACGCTTCAAAAGAGTTGGGCCAATGAAAGACAAAAGAAGACAAGAATGTCACAGGTGGGAGGACACTAGTAACATGCTAATTAATCAACTAAACAGATTATAGGATACTGGTAAGATCCTGGCCATACAAAGGACATTACTAGAAACATTGACAAAATCTGAGGAAGATTTATAGATTGGGCACTACTGTTGTTCCCCTGTTCACCATAATTTGGTCCAGATGCTCACATTTGAGGAAACTGGGGCGAGAGTCCACAGAAACTCTGTACTGTTTTTGCAAGTTTTTTTTTATAAATGTAAAACTAAAATTAAAAAGTTGAAAAATTAAAGGAGGAAATTAACTAAATTCCGTCATTTTAGAGTAAAATAAATGCTTGGCTTGAGAATCCTATCAATCATTTTAATTTGTCAACGTGATTACTTTGTTGGGCATATAGCTCAGCTGCACAGCCCCTGTCTGGAAAGCGCGAGGTCCTGAGTACGATTTCCGGTACCAGAAAAAAAACTTAAAGAACACGATCACTTTGACTTCTATGTGTGTAATGTGGGATTCGTTCTATGTGGAATGGCCATTAGATCTGGATGATACACAGAACAGGCAAGAAAAATTTGGAGAAATGATACTCAGTAATAACAGCAGTCATTCATTCAACAGATATGTCAGGTAGTATTTTAGGTAATAAAAATACAATGATGACTAAAACAATAGATAGCCGGTCACTTGGAATTTTTAGACTTAATAAATAAAATTACAACTTCAGATCTTCTGGGTTTTCTTTCTTTTGGTTTTTGCAAAAATCACTAGGTAAGCTTCTCAGTACAACAGGGCTGTGGAGAGAGGGACTTGTGCCAAATGGAAATTTGTTTCAAATATTGGGGAGCTATTTGAGTTGGTAAGGCTGTGCTGTGTTAGCAAGCTCATTAATAACAACGGAGCACTGATTGACGCGTGTAAGCAGATACATAAAAGGCCCAAGAAGGCAGGTGAAAGGGTGAATTAGCTGAAACAAGAATCAGTAGAAGTAGTGGGAGGGGCCAACTAAAAGGAAAGAGTGAAGGAGAAAGAATAAAGGTAGAAATGAGATCCTTCACAGGTAATAAGGCGATTTGGTCCTCAGGGTTACCTGCAAAGAAACCAAAATGTCGAAGAGTGAAGTTTCTGCTAAGCAGAAATTCAGAAGGTGTGGGTGAAGACAGTAGAGATAAAGATTGGGGATGGGAGACATGCAGGAGGAAAACATGCATTTGGGGGCCTTAGCGAAGGGGAATGGCTCGCGGACGCTACGCAGGAGGTTCGGCGGTGCGGAGCCCGGGGCGCTGCCTCCCTCGCAGCCTGACCCACAGGCTGGGGACCCGGGCGCTGGCCGGCGCTGGCTGGGGGAGGCTGCGGGGCCGAGGGGGAGGTGTGCACTGTTGGGTGATGTCATTGCAAGTCAGTGAGCGGTGAAATTTAACACCGGCCGGATTTGCTTGGCTCCTCTTCTTCCAGGCGAGGCAGCGGGCGGCAGTCAACGCCGAGGTCCGCAGTGGCCACTGGCTCCCTCGCCCGGACTCGATTTCCGAAGTGGGTGTGTGCGCTTGTTCGACAAACGTTGGGGCGCGCGCTGTTTCCAAGAACTCCCCCCATCTCTTCCCGCCTCCTCCCCTCACTTTCCCCGCCACGTTCCCCCCTTTTTCTCCTCCCAGGTCCAAAGCTGAGGACTCCTCTGGAGTCACAGAGTCGCCTTTGAACCGCAAGTGAACTCAAGGGCTGCGCTCGCAGGCGAGCTCCGCGGCCGCAGGCGCCCCGCTGCCTCGGGCGAAGCCTCCTCCTCGCCCACGCTCCCGGGGGACGCGACCCTGCGTGTCCGTTACCGAGCGAGCCAGGCAGCAGGAAGCCTCGCTGTCCTCCCCTTCGGGTGCTATCTCCTCCCCTCTTTTTTTTTTTTTTTTTCCTTGTGGCGAGTTTGGAGCATGGTTTTCATGTGATTTTTTTTCCTCCTTTTTCATGGACAGTACCTGCACACTTAACAGTTGGGAGTTGGCTTCTGTTTTCCGTGAGCGCTTTGCTGCACGGACAAATGCATACAAATGCATTTAGGAGCCCACAGGACAAGGCGTGGAAAGGTCTCCCCCACCGCAAAAACGTAAGTAGCCCACCGGCCCGGGCGTCAGACCAACTCCTTACTCCACCCCTGCAGCCACCAAGCGGGTTGCAGCGCCCACGTCCAGCTCCTTGGCACTCTCTGGCGTTGGGAGCGGGCGAGTAGCCGTGGCACCCTCCTCCTGTCTTCTCAATTTGTAAAACACTGTATTTGGAAGGAAACCCCTGGCCAGCGGTTCTCAGACAGCTTATGTAAAAGCGATTCTGCGGCTTGCGAAGGAAAGCTGACGAGCAGGCGTCCCGAAGTCCGCGCCGTCGCTCGCTGGGCTCCGGCGCCCCCGCCCCCTCCTACCCTTCTCCTCCCGCAGGGTCCCGGCTGACGTTTTGCTTTCCCGCGGTGCGCCTCTCGGCGTCCAGCCTGAGACTGCTAAATCGCTAGCCGCCCCCTGTGCGCGGGGCGTGCAGCCGGGCGACTGGACGCCGGCATGGGGCAGGGTGGCGGGCGCAGAGAGGGGCTGCCTGCAGAACCTCGGGCACTGGGCGCTGCTCCACCTACCGGTCCAGGGCCAGTCGCCTCCGGCTAGGAGGCCAACAAACGCGCCGCACATCTGGATCCAAGGCGGGACCTCTGGCCTGTGGATGGGGAAAGGGCGACCAGGAGGGGGCAGGGCGCGGGGCGGGGCGAGCCCCGGGGGAGGGTGGGGAGCACCCTAGCGGCACGCCAGCTCTCCTTTGAGCGCCAAACCCGTGCCCACCCCACAGGCAGAGAGCGACGGTGAGGGTGCGCGGTCCTGGCTGACTGCCTGGTCCCCGTGGGTCCCACTCGTGGGTCTCGAGCAGTGGTAGCGGTCAGTGGGTGGCACAAGTGTGCTTCTGGGCGGCGGGCGCGAGAGGCGCGAAGGCCGCGGTGGTTTCCCGCGGCTGACCTGCCCCTCGGGGAGTGGGTGGGAGGAGGCAGGGCAGAGCGGCTCGCGTCAGGCAGCCGAGGGCCGGCGGAGGCGGGGTGCGGCGAGGGGCCGCCCCGCGCGCTGTTTGTGTGCACACGTGCTTCCCGGCCGCGTGGTGCCGGCCGGCGGGCCGCGCGCTCCCCGCTCCGACCTCCGCGCGCGCCCCGCACGCTCCCGCCTGCAGGAAGCGGAAAGCTCCGGGCTTGCAAAGCCTGCGCGGGCGGCGCGGTGCCGGGGCCTGGGAGAGCCGGGAGTTTTCTCCCAGAGATAGAAGACCGGCATCTTCTCGCCGGTCCTCGGCGCTGCAGAGGACCTGGGGGCCCCCAAAGCGGCCGAGCGCGCCGTCCGCCTCCTGCCTAGCTGCGGGCCCGCGCGCTGCCTCCCGGCCGCTCCCACCGCTCCAGGCCCACGTCGCTGACTAATTCTCCCCTTCGTAGCCGTGACCGACCTCGTAGATTAAAGCACATCTTGGGCTCCTGGCTTCTGTCTTGTCTGGTTTACACTTCCCTTCCAGACGCTCCCAGAAAAGGCCTTGCATGAATTCTTGGGCAGTTTGGGGTTTGTAAATTGGGTCCAGATGATGGTGGGGGGCAGGGGAGGCAGAGAAACCAAATAGAACGGATCACAGCGGAGGAACTTCCATCACACCGCATGGATGGGAAAATAAGTGTTGCGGAGCGGATCTTGGCCTGAGGAGCTGGTCTCTCTCGGAGAGCGTCAGCGAGGGCCCTTGCAGTCTCCGGATAGCTCGAGATCTAATCCTCCCTTACAGAAGCCAGTGGGGATGGCTACTGAGAATTAAGGGCAGCTCGTAATTACACCAGATTGTAGAATTTCACAGCTCCAACCACACATAGGCAAAACAGAAGAGGTAGTGATCGGACAGAGAAAATGTTTCTAGAAAAAAAATCCAACTTTAAAAAAATTGAAATTGAAATATTCCTTCAGTTTAAAAAAAATGCCACCAACCCTTGGGAACTGGGAAGCACTTGGAAGAGGCAGTTGATTAGCTGATGATAATGTCAGCCCACTGAATTAAACCTTAAGAGTCCTAATGAAAACCTTGAAGTTTTCATTTTCCACCAGCTTTTTGTGGTGAGCTGTTTGCAAAAGCAGGAGCAGTTTTTTAAAATCATAGTTCTGGTTAGTCACCCAAGAACATTTGTATTTTAAAACTGGATTCTTATAAACGTTTTCTTTTATAAGACAGGGCTGCTTTTAAGTAGGTTGACTAATGTGACTGGATTTAATAAAAGAAAATTAAAACCCAAAAGCCACTGTTAGATATATTCATGTAACATACATCACATAGTACCCCAGAGGCTTTCTATAAGATGAGGGGCAGAAAGGAGACTAGGAGGAGGAAGAAGAACAAGAGGAGGAGGAGGAAGAGGAAGAAGAGGCAGTAGTTTTGGTATAAACCTTTCTTAGTTGCACAGAATTCTGTTTTTAAAAGTTGCATACTTATCTTTGTTTTTAAGTGTTCAAACTTGACTCATATTTTGGGAGGGGAAAATACAATTTACGTAAAGGAATTTTGAGTATTATTTAGACATTTTGCTTGGAAATCTATAAAGCTGAACAAGAAAAAGAAATTCATTTAATTTCCTTAGTATGCCTTGCAACTGCTGTTTTAGAATTTGTATCTCTAAGTGGGAGATGAAATAAAGACCATTTCATTTTTGTTTTTATAGAAGCCTAATATTCTATTCAATAAATGTTTACTGAGCTTCAATGATATGTCCAGCATGACTCTAGACAGTAAGAGTGCAAAATGACACTCTTGCCACCTTCCAAGTGTACCCAGTCTAAGGATATACTACATGAAGCAAGTAAAACAAAATGAGATAAGGGTATAAACTGGATAGGCTCCCAACAGCCCTGGGGAGGTGGGTTTAACTAACAGTGGTGAGGACAGGAAAGTACAATACTAGAAGGAGAAGCAACTAAAGGAAGCAAAAATAGACTGAAACCTATGCAGAAAGGTCATAGACTTTTCTAAACAGGGAACATTGCTCAGAAGCAAGACAGCCCAGTGAAGTTGAGGCCCTGAAAGAAGGCTGGTTGGAGCACACACAGATTGTAGAGAAGTGGCTGCCAGAGGAACAGGGAGCAGGGAGTAAAGCTGGCTAAAATGGAGGGTAGGAGACCTGCCTTTTCTTGAGTCAGTATGCAGATAGAAGATGCTAGAGAAGGTATATATTTGTTGGAACTCAAGACCACCTGACAGTCTTACTGACCTAAAATAGACTGATTCATTCACTCATTTAAAAATATGTAACATGTGTGCCAAGAACTTTGCTAAGTAGCAAGAATCAGTTTAATAATCTCTGTGGTATTATAGTACCAGAAAGGGCTAATTTAGGTGTGTTTTCTTCTATTGACTGAACTTTAGGCTCTTTAATTAACTGAAAGCCTGGGAATTTATCGCCTTGTATTTCATGAATTGCTTTAACATGTGGAATTTAACCAAAGGCTCTTACTACATACTTCACATCCAGTTAGTTATATCGCTACCTATTGAATTGAACTGACAGTCTGAGAAATGTGTCATATTAAAGTGACAGTGCTTTACTCCTTGAATCATTCAACTGTATCCCTATTGCTGTGATAGAACTTTTTTCCCTGCTCATTTTGGGAATGGAGAACAGAAATTTGATTATTTCTAGATCTTGGCTGTTTCTAAAAAGTAAAATCTGTAATGCTGTCACGACTTAGAGAAGTTTTGGCATGTAAAACAGTACTGTAGAATTTGTTGAAATTATTGATGTGTATCATATGTACGTTGCTCACATTAATTCATATCTTTCAGTTGATCTAAAAGAAAGCCACAAACATTAAAAATTCTCTGTAATATTTTACAAGTGCTTCTTACAATTAGAAAATGGATCTATGTAGGAATGAGTATCAGTAGCCCGAACATATATATTATAATCCTAGCGATTCAAGGCTACCCTAGACAAAAAGATCACTGCTGTTCCTCTAAAGTAAGCTGGGTCATTTAGATAAAGACTAAGTTGAACAGCTCTTTAAGAGTCATCTAGAGAAGACACATGGGATGGTTGTTGGTATCTTAAGTGTTCTAAGTATGATCTTTAGTTATGTATCTTGCTAGGTCTCTTTTAGATTTTTATCATCTCTTGGTCTAGTTATATTTAGACTGTGGTTGACGTCAAACTAAAAATGTGGTCAACAGGCCGGATATATGAAGAGTGTTTTCATATTTTGTTAGACATCCTCAGATATCAATATCATAGGTTATATTTTAAACCTTTGTTAAATGTTATCAAATTGATTTTAAGCACTTGTCCAATTTGTTAAAAGTCTGAGTATATTTACTTCTGTTATATACAGACATTTTAATCTCATACAATGTTCCTTCAATCTTGTTTTCACATTAGAATGTTTGCACATTAGAAGTTTAAAAATGTATGTACCACGGACATATTAAAGTCAGAATCTCTTTGGGAAGAGATCACACTGGAAGGAAAGGTAACCTAAAGAAACACACATCAGTAGTTTTTTAAAACTCCACAGATCATTTCAGTGTGGAGCCCATGTTAAAAAAACAACACAAAATAAAACACAAAACAGACGAGCTTTCTATCATTTCTTGATTGTTGCCTGTTTTAATGTGGTGGTCCTCAGAGTGAGGCTCACCAGTCAGCAGCAGCAACATCAAATGAGAATTTGTAGTAAATGAAGATTCTCGATCCTTACCCAACCTACTAAGTCAGAAGCTCTGGAGTTAAAGCCCAAAAATTTGTCACAAGCTTTCCAAGTGATTCTGATGTATAATGAAGTTTGAAAACCACTGACTTAGTGCAAAACTCTCAAGTAATATTGTGTTGTGTTGTAAAATCAAATATATTAAATATTTATTTGTGTGTATTATAATTAGAATGTCAATATAATTAATGTTCTTTTTTTATCTGTCTGGAATTACAATTTGTAATTACAGTCACCTAATTAAAATGTATACATTCTAAAGCTCCAGTGCAGAATTTTGAGTCATACTGTCTGTAGCAGTTTGTAGCCCAGAATTTTCCTTTTTCATAAGCGCCTTAGGTAGTTCTTTGCTAGATTAATGTTTGGGAACCATTGATCTAAATGAACAACATCACATGTAAGAATGCTTTATAGGCTTCATCAATATATACAGTTCAACTATTTGCTCACATTGGTTTAAACTTCCATTATGATTTAGTTGCTTATTTTGTAGAATTAGTGATAGTTAAGGATTCTGTCAATACCTTGTCATATACATTCAATTTCATTTCCAAAAAAAGTGTGCCATTTTAATACAAATTTGTGTTCTATTGTATGAAGAATAGTATAGTTTTATATTGTTGCCTTAAACTTTGTAAAAAGATTGTCCTTCTTACAGTAAGATACTCCTGATACTGTTTGATGAAAGCAAAAATATCTTATCTGTAATAAATAGAAAAATACACTAGGAACTTAATTTAAAAAATATTTACCGAGCTTTGGAATTACTCTTTGAAGAACAACATTTTACAGAAATATTGCATGGAGAGTCCTTGAGTTAAAATGAAAAACAGAATCAGAGTCTACATTAGGAAGAATCAGTTAATGAAGACCATGTTCAACATGATCATTTTCGCTTTCCAAAAATTGTGTATACTTTTCATTTGGGAGGTAGATATAGCCAATTATTAAGAATATTCAACAAAATTATAAAAAGTGAGGTTATACTAAAAATGTCATAATATCTTTTCTTAGCTAATCAATGTGAGTACACATTTTTATTTGTAGTTATTGGATATTGTGCTCATAATTATTAATCAGAATACTCAACATTGACATCTATAGGCCATTGATATTTTCAGAATCAAAGAATCAAGAGTTTTGTACAAATGACTTAGGAATGATATCCAAATGACTTTCACAAATAAACATTAATCAACACAAATAATTAGGTGGTTCTATCAACTTATAATCACTATAGTTGATATAATTTGCATTGTTTAGAATAATTTTTGTTACTTAACATGAATTATATGTATGGTAATTTGACATCATATATGATAACAGCAATAATATCACCTATACTAGATCATATTTACTGAGTTCCTATGTGCCACTAAGTTTTCTGTGCTTTACATGAACGTTTTCAGTTAATCTAAAAAAAGGCTTTATGAAGTAGTATTAACATATAAAGAATCAGAGCCATAAAGCAATAAAATGTGTTCAAATCACATAGTAAATCATAAAACAAAAACTTGAATCCAGCCCTTGATCAGAATTAAAATCAGAATTAGAATACTAATTATTAATCTTGCTTATTTTATATGGTTTAGAGGTTGTAGATGTCCAACAATTGTTTTTTGTTTTCCTCTTTCTTAGGAAACTACTTCTTCATTTCATTGTGCTATGTATGGCTTGGATTACTGTTCATGCACAAGAACAAGGTAAGAAAATTACCTTGTTACTTATTTGTTTAAAAAAAAAGTTCTGCTCTGGACAGCAAAATTATAGACCTTTTAAGTTATCATAACCTTAAGTTCAACATTAAGCAATAATTAAAATATTCTACCCAGCATACTAAGAATGTAAGGGTAAGGAAATCCATTTTGGAGGGAAATATGACCTTTAAGAAGTTACTCAGATCTTCCATCTGTCAAATTGCTTACATTTTTAAGCAAACTCTCTATAAAAGGGAAGTTTTGTACAGTAAAAAGGCTTTGCTTGTGACTTCATTTTAAGTAGGAGTTCTTGGGGGTGGCAAACTGTGGCTGAATTACCTTTGCACTTCTTGAAACAACACAAGTATATAATAAATGTTCCGTCTAGATTTGCACCATTAAGAAACAAAATAAAATTTGCATGTTAGTGGGCTTAGGATATTATTAATTCAAAGAAGTTTAAAAAGTAGTTTAGTGTTTTGTTTTTGCCACTTGCTGTTCCTCTGGTAAACTGATAGTGTTTCAGGAGTGTGTGAATATTCTAATTGGTTCATTTATTAAAATTTAATCATTTATTGCCAACTAATATTCTAATTGCTACTCACTGAAACACAAATACGATAATGTGGAAGTGATAAAAGTCCTTTTGTCAAAGGTTGAAAATAATATGAAAGTCAAAGAGAAAAATTCCAGGACTGAGCTGCATGTACAGACATTAGAATGCATTATACTTGTGAGGGTTGTATAGGGGTGCCAAATTATTCATTTTGAGAGAACCAGTTTTTCATTTCAGTGACCAACTCAATGATCCACTTGCCAGTTTGGTCAGTTGATCAAATAACAATATGAAGAAAACAAGTAAGCAAGTAAGCAAAGATTCAAGTCCTAGGTCTGACTGGCAGTAAAGATAAAACACTCCACCCTATGCATCACCTTGTGGGACAGTTTCCAGTGTTACAAGTTTAATAATTTGCCAAATATGTTATTATCAAAATATCTAAAACCTTGCTAACGAAAGACATAAAAGAAATAAAATATTATAAATACATTGTTTTATTTATATAATGCAATACAAAATACGTTTTTATTTCAGGAAAAATATTTTTCAACCTTGTTATAACCCTACGTTTTTGTGATATCCTAACAAAAAGAACAATCCTTTAAAAACTATCTCAGATTTTAAAAAATTAAGTATTTTTGAGTACAAAGAATGGAAATAGTATATTATCAGAAACTTAAAGATATTTTTCCTTAAATAACATCTTTTATTAAATTGGAATGATGCAGTGTGTAGCATATAACTGGAATATTAGAATATCATTATTAGGGAAATTGTGGAGTTTTATGTTTATGTTTTTGTTTTTGTTTTGGTGCAGGGAATAGAACTTAGGACCTTGCACTTGTCAGGCAGGTACTGTACCACTGAGCCTTATCTCCATCGCCAGAAATTATGTTTTTTAGTAATTACCAATATGATACACACACACACACACACACACACACACGTGATTTTCTCAAGTTTGACTTCTCATATTTATAAACTTATGAGATTTTTTTTTAGTTAAAAACATTGAAGTAATTCAATGTTGACTTAAAAGTCAAATTACACTACAAAACACATAACACAAACCAAAATCCTCTCCCTTTATCCACTCGTGAGACCTTGCCAAACTCTTGACACCTTTTGGTTTTAGCCTTTACATTTCTTAGTAATATGCTTAAATATTCTATTGACTACCTCTTGTTGATAATGAGAATTTAACATTTTCACAGTATCTTAGTGTCCTTCCCCTCCTATCATCTGCACACAGTTTTATAAGTTGTTATCACATCAATTTTCACAATTTACCTTATTATGACCACGTGCATGTTTTTTGTCACTGAATCTTGTATATTTTCTCCATACATTATTGCAAGATTGCTCCTTTACATTACTCACATTATGTTCTGTGTTACTATTAATAATTTTCTCAGATATTACACAAGAATTTTGAAACTTCTTTCAAAAAATATTTCCCTTAAACCACCATTATATTCCAACAATTTTATCTTTTTCTTAGGGCTATTCTTTCCAGAAGCTGCTCACCTAGTCTACTGTAGACTACTAGTTTTCTACACCTCTGGTAGAGTTGATGTTTCTCATCTGTGTTTGCTTCAGTTTATTGGCACTCATATTTTCCTGTCCGTAATCTGTTTCCTTGAGTGGATATATCCTCCAGTTGCATATACTGAAGTGGTATACTTTTTACAACACTGCATTTCTGACACTGTGTTTATTGCAGTCTTACCTTTAAGGGCATTTTAGACGAATATAGAATTTTAGGTTATAAATACTTTTCTCTGCAGAATTTGAAAGGTTTCGACCTTTTTTTTTTCTGGTTTGCCAAACTGTTAAGACATCAGATATTATATTAATTCTTGATCCTTTATCTATGACTTTTTAATTTTCTTCTTTAAACCTTTAAGATAATCTTTTTATCCTCTATGTTTTGAATTTTACAATAATGTGCTTTGATACAATTCTTTTTCAATTCTTTGAATCAGATGCTCAGTAAACCTTTTCTGTTTCTTTTCTTTTCCCTTACTTTCTTTGTTTTTCTCTCTCTCTCTCCACCCCTCTCACAATGTACTACATCACTATCTCTTGTTTGACACAGGGTCTCACTAAGTTGCCCAGGCTGCCAGGCTCCTGCCTCAGGCTCCTATAATCCTGGTTTTATATCAATAGAGCTTTTCAAACTAGCCTTCATGTTCTAGAAAATTTATATTGCTTCTTTCTTTCTGATTTATTTGTTTTTCTTTATGCAATTTCTGTTAGGTTGCTCCTTGTTTCTTTTTTTTTTTCTTTTTTTGAATAGCATCTTATTCTTGTTTCTTTATGTAATATCTATTCTTAGCTATCTAAGGGTAGGAATGTTTTTGAACTTTTGTTTTCCTTGCTCTCCGCATTCTTTGTTTCTTCCAAACTTTTGTTTGTTTTGATGTTGTATGTTGCAGAAATTCTTTTTATGTTTACAGTGCCTCTATTATCATCTAAAAGACACTAAAATATGTTTGACAACTGTTTTCAGGTTATCCTTGTCCACTGAGATGTTTCAGATAGAGTTTGATTAGGTAGGAGCATGGCTGATCATCCTGTTGTTGGAACTACAAATTTTCTAAGGTTCTACCATTCCTATAATTCCTTTAGAAAAAGAAACATCCAATGTCTTACTTGTAGAATATGATCATGGATGCCACTGCTATTGAAATTGGGTGATATGGATGGGGAGGTATTTCCCAGTTGAGTATGCAGGTTTTTACCAAGCCCCTTATTCTCAATATGGTACTTACGATTGGTTCAATGATTCTACATAATTAATTTTTAATCTACTATTGTGAACTCCAACCTCATATAAGCTTTTAGCCCTTCCCTTCTACCTAGCACCATTCCTCAATTTGAAGTCCCAAATCTCACTTATGAATTAAGTTATTTTGTGTCTTCACTTCTTGAGTCTTTTTGGAATTTTTCCAGATGAGATGGTTCACCTGCTATTAGCATCTGCTTCTGAAAGCCCTTAGTGTTTTTTTGTTTTCCAGCTCTGCTAATTCATGTACTTTTCATTTTTCACAAAATTGTTGATATCTGTTATCTGCTATTGTCTCTTCTTATCATTCACTTTTCATATAGTTTTAAACCATGTTTCCTTATGTTAGAGAGATATTTTTAAGCCAAAAAAATAAACATTTCAAAGACACTAAAATATATACCTTGGTATGGTTTCAGTTATTTCATTAAGCTCCCCCCCTCCGCCAAGGAATCAAACTTAGGACCTTGTGCTTGCCAGAAAAGTACTTATATCACTGAGCTGTATCATTAAGTTTTAACACAGGATAAAAAAAATTAAGTAATTGATAATACATATAAATTTTGTATTTGTTTTATAACTAGGTTTAAGTATAACCTAGTAAATAAATGATTCTACTATTTTTAAGAGCATATGTATAAGGCTTCATTTTCTGAGGTTTTGAAGTTACAGATGACTTTTACTTGATAAACCTGTCTTCTTATTCTGAATGTTGGTGCTCTGGCTGTCGGTGAGATACTGGCATAGCTGCAACACAGTTCCACAATAAATTCTACCATACAAGATGTGTGACTAATTTTCAACATTCTCAGTGTTCTCAGGTTCATGATCCCTAGTGTGTGAAAACCACATGTGTAACTATGCATAGAATATTCATCTCCAAGGAGAGTGTTTCCTATAAAAATTAATCAAAATGTGTTTATTATTAACAGAACTTATTCCAGCTGCAGTAACACCAAGTACTTTCTGCCAAAAAACCCTACTGGGTTCTTATCTAACTTCAAGATTCATCTTATTTTATAAGTAAATTGGAAGTTATCTCCTAATTCAGAATGAGTGTGTTATTTACATTAAGAAAACTTTAAAGAAGTGACTGCCACATTTAACATACCCAGTGCACCAGGGGCGCTTAAGCAGCAGTGTTTTTGGAGTCACAAGCCTGAGTTTATGTCCAAATTCAACTACTTAGTAGATGTGTGATCTTCGGCAAATTCCTATTATGCTCAACCTCATTCTCAACAACTCTGGAGTGAAGATACTAATAATACTGCACTTATAAAGTGTTTAGTACTATACCTATTGTATGAGGCTGCAGTGAACCTTACTGAGAAAAATGAGGATATTCTAGATCCTTTTCTTTTTTTTCTATTCTAATATTGAAAATATAAAACAAAACAGTACAATACAGTTGATTTTGAATAATTTCCTCTAGTTTTTTAACTCAGTGTACTGGAGCAAAGAGTATGCACTTGAGTTTTAATTTGGGCATTATTCGACTGAGACCATACAAAATGAATACAGGGCAATTACCTAGTTAATTTGGCCACTATGGGTAAATTGGCAAGGAAAAGAAAACTATGTTGAGACCTATATATTGTTCTCATTTAGATCATTGGTGATGTTATTTTAAAAAATCATTTTATTCTTTCTTTCCTATAAACTGGGAAGAATGCAGCTTTGTGAATTAGATTCGTTAAAATTCAATGCTTTCTTTTATTAACTTAGTTCTTTAATAGTAACGGCACTGTTATTTGTTATTCTCTAAGGTGATATTATTTCTCACTTTTGGGAAGGGGATAACCGCAGTTTGAATCCTGGGCCTCATCAAGCATGCTAGGCAAGTGTGCTGCCTACCAGGGAGCTACATGCCAGTCCTACTCTGTACTTTTTATCTAAAAATTGATAGCTTTTACTAAGAAATGGAAAAGTCCCTCTATTTTGATGGCTAGGCATAATACTATTTTTGTTCTTCTGATTTGTCATAGAATATTGATAGATAAAATGGCGTTTCATTCTTTGTACTTATAAAACAAATGTAACCACAGGCTCTGCCATGCCCATTTCTTTAAGCGTAGACTGTATTCTACACACAGAAGCAATCATTAGTTATTGGATTCAGAGTCAAAGGCATGGATGTAAGGCATAGTTTTACCTCTTCTGAGACTCAACTTCTCTTTTCCTCCCCCACCTTTGTCTCCTTCCTCCACTTTAACCTTCCTTTTGTCATTTTCCTTTTTCTTTCCTTCTCTTGATTCTAACTTTTGATAAGAACATCAATTCTAGTTACAAGTTTCAAATGAAAGGCAAATAAGTTTGGGTTGTCCACATCTGTATGCTACTATCAGCTTTGAAAGCATAGAAAACTAATTTTTTTAAGATATCAACAAAGCATCCACATCTTATTGGTGCATGAAAAACAACAACATTGGTTGGGGATTTAGCTCAGTGGCATAAGTGCCTGATTTACAGGCATGCAGTTGTGAGTTCAATCCCAGGTACCAAAAACAAACAAACAAACAAACAAACAAAAAAACCCCAGCATATTATTACAGTAAAGGCTTAAAAACAAAACACTTCCTGGGCCTATTGGCATGCAACTGTGGTCCCACCTACTTGGAGGCTGAGATGAGAGGATCACTTGAGCCCAGGAGTTTGAGGCAAGCTTGGGTAACATAGTGACATCTCGTTTCTAAAAATTAAAAAGAAATTGCTGAAAAGAAATAGCACTTGAATTGAGTCTTGTAGATGAGGAAAGCTTAGCGTAGAAACTCTTAGCAGGCTCTGAGGAATGGGATTTAAAAAACTGATAATCTTTGATAATAAGACATTCAAAGAAGAATAAAAATATGCTTGAAACACTCTCTTCTCCTACTAAAGAGACAAATGAGTAAATGGGAATGTAAAGTTAGAGGGAAGTTTCCAAGCTCACTCTTAATTCTGTTCTCAAATTTGTTCTGGGTGTTCTACAACTACGCTCAGTTTCAAAAGTTTACAAAGACCTTCACAGAACTTGCTGAAGTCTGTTATATTCAGTTATGTCTTCTTATAATAAAGAATACAGATTAAAATGCAGATGTTTAAGGAATGAGCATCCCAGGCAAGAGAACAAAAGTACAAATATCATAAGATGTAAGGTTAGTGGGCTTACAGAATAATAAAAGACTATCTGAAACAAAGTAAGATGAAATTAAATGAAAGAAGACACCATCAGAGAGATAGAGAAACAGATGCTACAGATTTTATATGCCGTGTAAAGCCACTAGAGGATTTTTACCAGGGATATGGCTTTGTTATTGGGTTTTGGGTGCTTGAGTTTCCTTTTGGAGTTGGTTTCTAGGTTCTTTCTGTTCTGAGCAAAGAATTGGTCAAGACAAGCACAAGCGGTAACAAAGTTTTATTGAAGGTAAGAAAAGAAACTGGTTCTGCAGAGCAAGTTTGGGCCAAGTAGAAATAGGAAAAGAGGTACACCCTATAGCATGAGGGTGGGTCACTATGCAGGAGCCAACACAGTGGCCAAAAACTCAAATGCAGACTGTCCTCTTCCGTGTCATCCACTCTTTAGGCTGATAGCAGGTGTAGACCACCCTATCAAAAACCTTCTCAGAAGAAGTCCAAGTGCAGAGCTTTGAGAACTGCTCTAAATGCATGTGCTGGGATTTTGTAGATAACAGGTCACAACTGCTTCCCCAGTCAGTTTTGTTACACCCTAATCTCCTGTCTCAGCTTGATCTATTTAATACTACAAATAGATTATTCTGGCTACTTGTGTGGTGCTGGAATCCTTTACTGAAAGGAGCACCACAGTAAGAAAAACAGGTTTAGAGAAAGTTAGAAGTGCCTCATGCATTTAATCTCTAGTGGATAAATTCAATAGGCAATTTGATAGAAAAGCCCCAGAAAAGAGGTTTGTGAGTCAGCATATGTGGTTGTTACAGCAATGGTTTGGATGAAGTCATTAGGCCTGGTGTTTACAGTAAAAAGAGCAAGCTGTTGTCTTGGTGATGCTACTGTTTATTCTACATTTAAAAAGCAAATGAGGAAGGAGACACAATCAATCCTACTGTTAGGTGACATATGCATTCTAAAAGTCACAGGGTTAAGAGACTGACTCTTAGAGAATGCCTGTATTCAAATGCTGCTTCTGCGTTTCCTAGTTGGGTGACCTTGGGTGAATAATTCTTGGATTTACTTCTTTTTAACTGTCAGGTGGGGATTACCATAGTATGTAGCTAGAAGGGCAGTGGGAGAATTCTGTGACTTAATACTGAAAAGTTCTTAGACTAGTGCTTATAGAAAGAATTTAATAAATATTACCACTATTCTCATTCTTTAAAAAATTTAAGGCACCCAATACAGTGTCTAGCTGATACTCATTTTCTTTAAGTGTTCTAAGTTACATGAACTGGATTGATTTTGTGTGTAGGGCTGCTCATGCAACAAGTAACTTATTGAGGATAACTTTTTTATTTATTGTATCAGCAAATATCTAAATCAAATTGCAAATTGTAACTTGGTGACATCTAGGGCCAGTCCTAAATTAAATGTTAAATAGTTTGCTGGGTAGAACTTTCTTTCTTCCTTTCTTTTCTGTTTCCCTGTCTTTCCCTCAACCGTCCCTGATTCCTTTCTTCTATCCTTTGTCCCCTTCCTTCCCTCTTTCCCAATCCCTCCTTTCCTCCTTTTTTCAATCCCTCTCCTATGTGCATTTTAATTTTAAGAATTCTTTATTCCTTGACATCTTTATTCTTGACATCTATTTTCATATGATATTTTAAAATAAGGGGTGCTGCCTTGATTAAGTGGTAAGATTTGCTAAAAGAAATATGGAATTGAACGGAGAATAAAATGGCTGTGAGGCAGTGTGGTAGAAGAGTGAAAATGTAGACACTGAAGTTAGATTGGGCTCAAATCCAACTCTGTTATTTACCAGCTCTGTGATCTTGATTGAGTTATTTAGTGTCTTTGTCTCAGATTCTTCATCTGTGAAATCAGCCTAGACTTTAAATATGAACTTGAAATCATGAGATGTTATCTTCCCACTTCTATCTTAACAAAACAAGGGTCAGTGAAATGATAAAGAAACCTAAAGAGCTCATTTTCAGCAGACTTTGGGGAATAATATAAACTGCAAAGCCCAAAGATGTGCCAAGAAAAGCAGATACCACATACAGTCAATAATAAGATTTCAGAGAACACCAGCAAAACCAAACTTCCTGAAGGTGAGGCACATACCTTGAAGTACTTAACATCACAAGAAGTGCTGGAGGATCTGGGGAGGGCAAAGGTGTCCAGGGAAAAATATAAGCAGCACAAATGATAGCTAAATATAAGAAGCACAGATGATAGAAAATGCAAAAATACACTTCCTAAAGTGAAGGAGTCATTCTGAAGCATGTACCAATGAAGTGGATGCAGTGAAAGAAGAGTAAGATGTTGTAGACAGATATGGCTACAGAAGTTTCCTGAAGTAGGTGTGATCTAGAGAAAAGGTGAGGCTTTGAAGTAGTTTTGAAATTTGTAAAACATGGCCCACTTCTCATAGCACCATTCTATATATTTCCGGTATGGGAAATAATTAAAATCAGTTGATACAGCATAAGAGATTGAAAATGACAAGAAACAAAATATAGGGAAAGCAGCAAAAATAAGAATGCGCACAAAAAAATATTGCTATTAAACAGATAAAAACTCTGACCAAATAGATTTAAAAATTCAAATCACATATATGAAACAGGATTGTAAAGCAGAAATATACTCAGGAAAAAGGAAGAATACTCAGAGAAAGGGAAAGAAAGACATTAAAGAGGATATTAAATGTGAGTTTATAGAACTCAGATATAAAAATAAAAACCTTATAAATTCAGATAAAATTGGAAGGATCCCAGAGTAAAATTGGACATTGTGGAAAGTAATAAAGATAGAAGTAAGACAAATAAACAAAACTGAATATAAAACATATACTAAAAAGAATTATAGACAAATGATATATATTTGTATGTGGTATGTATGTGTGTGTGTGTGTGTGTGATTCACCATATCCAATTATAAATTTTTGGAGAAGAAATTGTGCATTAGAATAAAAATTCAAAGATATAATTCTAACCAACTTTGCTGAAGTAAAAAGAAGTCTTGAATTTATACCATGAATGGGCAAAATATGCACCTGGAAACATCCCGATGGTCAGTAGTGAGCCATGTTCTAGTCACATCTTAGCATTTCAAGAGAAAGAACTCTTTCAGGCATGAAGGCAAAACAGTAAGTCACATATAAGGACAAAGAAATTTAGCAGATTTTAGATCTCTCGACTGTAACATACAACTCTTAGGAATAGTGGAATAATACCTATAAGATATTTCAAGGAAAGAAAGTATCAGGAAAGACATTTTTATCCAGTTTTTACTTAAGATGTTAGACTACAAATAACTATTTCTGAAAAGTTCAGCACCCAGGAAACGATCCCATGAACCTTCTTGGGGAAACTCATAGAGGATAAATTTCAACATAAGTGACCAAGAAATCTACTGCACAAGGCTAGATTATTTATTAGAAGAACATGTGGGAACAGAGCAGAGTATAAGTGCCATATAAACTGCCAGTGTAAGAATGGCTGAATTTCCAGGATAAATAAATAAGCAAATAAATAAATAAATAAAGGATGAAAGCAGAGGTAAAGAGAGTAGATTAATTTTGCTGATTGCTTTTTCTGTAAAAGCTAGGAATTAAATATTATTTAAAGTTGAAACTCAATAAAAGAAGTATAAAGATATTTAACAATAAAATGGTAACCTCTAAAATAGATATGCCTAATGACTAATATTAGATGACATAGGAAAGGATAAAGGGGAGGAAAAGAAAACATGGTTTAAGAAAACAAGAAGCAGGTATGTCTAAAGAGCAGAGCACTGTGTATATAATTTTAAAGGCAGTTCTTAGAATAAAAATGCAAACCTTTCTAAATCTCAAAAGAACCATACATGAAAATGAAGGAAATAAATCACATGAGAGACCTTAAAAAACTGAACTAGTAAAGCATAGACAACTACATTAAACAAATTGTGTAAATTAATATATTCATAGAAAAAACTTTCAGATTAGCACACACAGCATTCCCTTCCCTTTTAGCCTAAAACATGAATGTTTCAAAGTAGATTCAAATAAAAGCATGGGCAGAAGTATTTCAGACAAGTAGAAACAAACAAACAAAAAATAAGAAAAAGGGAGCTTAGTTTTACTGACAAGTAAGAGAATGCCAAAATTAAAGTTAACTGTCTTTTTTATAATTCAAAAAAGTACCATGTCCAATGAGTACATAAATTTTATGACTATGCATAAAACAATTACATCAACATTCATAAAGCAAGGAGACGTATTAGTGGCAACAGACTTTCTTTACTTCAGTCCATGATAGAGTAATTGCATAAAAAATAAGGATATAGAAGACATAAATGATATACATTTTTTATATAAATATACACTTTGTAACTAGAGGAATAATTCACTGGTACATACTAACTGGCATGTATTAAATTAATAATACTTAAGGAATAACTAACTGATATGCATTAATTTCTTTCACTGAACACCTTTCCCAGGGCTTATGAAACATTATTGAAAATTAAGTGGTTAGGAAACTCATCAAGTATCAAAAACAATATGAAGATGAGACTTCATTTTCTGATTGCAATGCTATTAAATTAATTTTAATAACAAGTCCAGAAAACAAAAAGACTGTTTTGACTGCAAATATAAACCTTTTAAAAGTCAAAAGGGAATATGTGAATAAAATGTTTTGTAAAAAAAGCAGAAATGAAAATACCACATATCAAAATTCATGAGATACTGCTAAAGCATGTACTCGGGAAGAGTTAGAGCTTAAATCTCTTCATTATCAGGGAAGATAAGAAAAACCGTGATGTAAGTACTGAACTTCTGAAATTATGAAAAGAAATAAGGGAAAAGACAATAAAGACAAATGCTGAAATTCATTAATGATACAGAAAACAAAATAGAAAAAAATAAACACATTCAAAGGCTATGTATTTGAATTGACCAGTAGTGAAACTGTGTTAATGTTGAAGAAAATATTCAAAATCAGAAAAATATGACAGAGCCACAGAAATAAGATACGAAAAAGAACTGTGAAAGAATTGCTACATGAAGATTTTTGGATAGTACATTTGAAAGCCTAAAGGAAATTTATGTAAGAAAAATTTCAATTTCTAAAACTGACTCAAGATACGCTAAAAATTAGAATGTAATTTCACACAGTAGAGGTTAGGAAAGTAGATGATGTGCTAGCAACAAAAGAACCAGCATGATAAATTTATTTTGCAGATGAGTTTTATATAATTTCTGAGAAAAATATAATCCAAAAATTATTTAAATTGTCATTAAAATAATGAAATTTCAATGTTACAGCCTGATAAACCGAGAACAATAAGACAAAAACAGAGATAAGTCTAACTCAAAAATTAGATATAAGGATTTTATATAAATTTGTAGAAAATCCAGCAAATTATCAGAAAATTACCTGAAGAATAACATATAACAAGAAAGTACATTTTATTTTAGGAATACAATACTAACAACAATCTTATTGAATAATAAGTGTTCAAAGATAGTGGATTTAAGAAAAAGTTATTTGTGATTTTTAAAAATTCTAATAAAGTATGATTGGAAGAAACATTTATGTATGTAAGAAATGCTGGAAACATATCTTTATTCTAAAGTTTTCAAACAGTACTTTTCCCAATAATAATATTGCATTAATGCGATCAGTAATTTGAGGTAATTCCTAAAGGAATTTGTTTTTTGCAATAGGTTTTCTTGGGGCAAGGAGCAGCCCTTGATATCATCAAATAAATGTGACTTCTCTTTTGTGTAGGAGCAGCTTATTTGACATTGTAGAATAATGGTTTATGATTGTGTATACTTTATGAAGCAGTTTTTCTTTCCTCAGTAACTTCTCATAGTTAGATATACACACCCTTAGAGTTAGGTAGCATTGAGCAAGGCTACTCAAGTCATAGACTAACATGGTAGATGGATTCTTATTCTGTTTGTTCACTTGAGCATATATGTATGTGTGTATGTGAACATTTATGAATATATATGTTGAATATATACAAGTAACAAATAATCATAGTCAAATGTTTAAAAATGAGTGAGCTAAAATAATTTGAATTGAATTTTGGGTTAAAAGATACTGGTGTACAGATCATGCACGTACTTTTTTGAAATTGAATGTAAAATCTTCTTCTCGCTACCTGTTGTGACCTGAAAATTATTGATACAACATATTTACTTTGGAAATTACTGTTTATACAGGGAAGGTTTTTCTTACACTCAAATACGAATGTGTAAGAATAAGACTCTTTTTCTCTCTTTCTTTTTTTAATTTCCAGGCATAGATATTCTTCATCAACTAGGCCTTGGAGGCAAAGATGTAAGACACTCGCCATCAGTGACCGCTGCACCATCATCATCTACATTGTTACCTCAGGGGGTCTATTCAACGGAATCAGGTGTTATTTTAAAAAATGATGCTTACATTGAGTCACCTCTCGTGAAAATTTTACCAGTCAACTTAACACAGCCATTTACACTATTAATTGCATTACAGTCACATAAAGTGAATAATGCATTTTTCTTCAGTGTTAGAAATAAAAACAGACTGCAGTTAGGGATACAGTTGCTACCTAAAAAGCTAATAGTATACATTGGAGGAAAGCAGTCTGTTTTTTTCAACTACAGTGTTCATGATGAACGGTGGCACTCTTTTGCCATTACTATTAGAAACCGAGTTGTCTCAATGTTTACTGAGTGTGGAAAGAAATATTTTAGCAGAGAGACTGTTTCAGAAGTTCAGAGATTTGATTCTAGCAGTGTGTTCACCTTAGGAAGTATGCATAACAATTCGGTGCATTTTGAAGGAATACTGTGTCAGATGGATATTATTCCTTCTGCAGAAGCATCTGCAGACTACTGCAGATATGTCAAACAGCGGTGTCGCCAAGCGGCTGAATATCAACCTGAAACAAATCTTCCTCGCACAACTATCACTCCAACTGAGAGACTGGAACACTCTTTCCTGTCCCAACAATTTGGTGAAAAAGTATTATCAGAGGGCAAAAACATCTCAAATATCATAACTAATGGTTCTGTAGCACAGCATAAAAAACAAGAACGCCAGACGTTAGGACCTCAGTTAACTTCTCTTCACTCAGGAAAAGCCTTCGCTCTAGATCTCAAGAATTATGGGACTCATCACAAAGAAACCATTACTGCAGAACCTGGGGAGACACATTTAAACCCGCCAACCATCCATCCTGGCCTCAAAGAGGCAAGAATGAATATGGAGGAGAAATTTAGTTCTCTGCTAAACCTATTCAACAACATCACTCAACCTGATACAATAACTAGTCCGTCACTGTTTAAGGAGATGTCATCTGTTTTTCCATATACAAAACAAGATAAAGTTACCAATCTCAAGACGGCCATCACGGCAAATCTACACACTAATGAACTCATGGAAACAGAAAAGATTTTAAATACCACCTTGTATAGAGTGACAGATGAAGCATCCGTGGACAACCACCTTGATTTAACGAGGAAAGGTGAATTTTATTCTGATGCTACTTATCTCATCGAAAATATCAATGAAACTGAGCTTTATGATTATTATTATTATGAGGATCTTAACACAGTGCTTGAAATGGAGTATCTGAGAGGGCCAAAAGGGGACACTGGACCTCCCGTAAGTTGTTGTTGTTTTTAAAATGTTTTAATGAACTAACTATATATTAAAATGTTTTAATGCACTAATTATACATTTCATCTTGGACTGTACAGTGTAGAATCAGTCAGACATGTCATAGAAATGCATCCTGACACAGCAATTGAATTTTAGCTGCAAAGATGCACCTACTAAATGCAGTTCTAGCTCAAATATTATATATATGTTTTTAAAATTGGCAGCCTGAGAAAGTTAATTCTGGGTAAAGTAGTGGGTAATCTATATGTTTTTCTTGTTCAACTGGAATCCAACCAGGAAATTAACTGCTAAATAGAGATCAGCTTTCTTTATTAAAAAAAGCACAATCTTATTACATAGTCACATTACAAATATGTAAAAGTTATGATACATTAAAGAAAGATATACTATAAATATCAATTATTCATTCAACAAAATAGCATCAAATGGATTAGCACACTATAATAATTATGTTATGTAGATATTATTTTATAGTCAATTACTGACTGAGAAAAGTGACCCCTTGATATTATCATTTGAAATAAAACATTTGCATTCTCATGAGGAGAAACATGTATCATCATATCATTAATGATATAATCAATTTACACTTAGGGATTAATAAAGTCTCAACCTATTTAATACAGATAGCCAGTCAACTTACTCTTGGGGAAAAAAAGTCAGGCTCTCAAATGGAAAAAAAAACCCTCAATCAAGCTACTTATTTAATAATATATAAACAAAACTGTGAGATGATGCACTGAATTTTTCAGCTCTGAATTGTTTTTGGTGTGCAAGTACAAGTAGAGATTAATTTGAAATTGTCCAACATTCTTTTAAATCCACTTAACATTGTTTTAAAGCCATTTAAAATCACAATGCTACAAACACTATTTTGCCTTTCATATTTGTATACTTTAAGTAATTTACCTATGTCGTTAGAAATTAATTTTCAAAATTGAAAACATACTGAAATATATCCTGAAGTATTTATTTATTTTTTTAAGGAAAATATAACTTGAGTCACTGATTTAATTCTGGAAATCACAGAATGAGATAAGATGATGCTACTTTTTTTTCGATTATATTTCCTTCGTGGTTATTACTTGAAGCAATTTGATAGTATGAAGCAACTTTTACTAGATTAAATGCTTACAGATCCAAAGAATATCTTATTACAGAGACATAAATTCTTTCAACTATTACTTGTCAAGTTGATAGTTCTAACTTGGCTTGTTCTTGATAAGGAATTCTGTAAGTTCTAGTAATGAAAACTCAGTCTGGTAATTGTGCCCAAAATAGACAGGAAGTTCTTGTTTCCATCTTGGAGTTATATGACAGGGACTTTTTTTTTGGTTGGCAGACGAGGTAACAAAAAAGAAGGTAGGATTCAAATGATATTTTGAATGAAAATTTGAAAGAATCAGGAAATTAATTGGACCTAGTGAGCATGCAAAAATGAAGCAAATCAAAATGATTTAGAGAATCATGATACCATTATTAAAAACAATAATTAAGAGAGCAAGTCAATTGAGCAGAAAAAAAGTAAGTTAAAACATTTAAGGCAGAGGTCTCCAGTCTGTGAGCTCTGCCATTTGTCAGAGCAGCAGAAGCGTTAGATAAGAAAGCAAATCCTATGAATGGTGCATGCAAGGGGTCAAGGTTGCACACACCTTATGAGCATCTAATCTTGTAATTCTCCAACCTGCAAGCCTCTGTCTGTGAGAACACTGTCTTGCTCAAAGCAGTCCCTGGTGCCAAGAAGTTGTGGCATTTAAGGAACATTGATTTAAGGAACTGTGATTAGTTCATCCAGTTGGGTAAGTTGAAGATACTGAAGTGAGGAAAAGGGCAAGTCTGGGAACAAAACTTTGGGAGTCCATCAGTGTTGTAGTCAAAGCTGTAAGGTTGAATACTATTTGCAGGGAAAGGATCTTGGCATAGGATCAAGCAGAAATGTCTAAGAAGAAAATCTTGAGAAGAAATTGATCAGCAGTGCCAAAACTTACAGAGAAGTCAGAGAATGGAACTGTTAAAAAAAATCCTTTGCCTTTTCTGATGGGAACACCACTGTTAAACTTTGAGAGTTTAACTTCATCAAAGTGAAGCAGACTAAAGATAGACTTAAATTAGGAACTGCAGAGGTTGTCTACTGCTTCTTGAAGTGGATGTTGACAGCCTGAAGCAGTGATTTTTTTTCCTATTTTTTGATGACTTTTTTCCTCTACATGTACTCTAATGAAGCCTCTCATTACTTCTTTGTGTTTGAAATCTTCAAATTCCTCTCTTCTAGTTCAGCATACATAGATAATAGGCTGTTGTAAACCAGTCACCTTACTGTGCTATAGAACACAAAACTTATTTTTCCTGTATAATTGTATTTTGGTACATATTATTCTACCTTCTTTCATTCATCCATCCCCAATTTCTCCCAGTCTCTAGTACTCATTATTCTATCCATTGATATCAACTCTTTTAGGTTTCATATATGAAAAAGAATATGTATTATTCTGTGTCTGGTTTACTTTAATTATGATAATGATCTCCAGTTCTAAGTATGCTGTTTCAAATGACAATATTTCATTTTTATGGCTCTAAAATATTCTCTAGTGTATTTATCCTATATTTTGTTTATCCATTGATCTCCTGATGGATTCCCTTGGTTAATTCTATATCTCGACTGTTATACATACTGCATAATAAACATGGTATCTCTTTGATATGCTGATTTCATTTCCTTTGGATATATATTCAGTAGTAGGATAGTTGGATCACATGGTAGATCTACTTTTATTTCTTTCAAGACCTCAACACTGTTCTCCAAAACTGCTGTACTAATTTACAGTCCCAGCAAGAAGAGCTTATTGGTTTCCTTTTGTTCAGATTCTCAGCAGCATGTGTTATTTTTTACTTTTTTGACAACAGCTGTAATGAGAAGATGTTTCATTTTGGTTTTGATTTGTGTTTCCTTGATGACTGGTGATGTTGAGCATTTTTCATATACTTGTTAGACATTTTTATATATTGATGAAAAATGTCTATTTAGATCATTTGCACATTTTTGATTAGATCATTTTGTTGTTTTTAAGTCCATTATACATTCTGGATATGTATCACTTGTCAGATGAATACTGTGCAAATATTTTCTCTCATCCTGCAAGCTGTTTCTTTACCTTACTGATTGTTTCCTTTGCTGTGCAAAGGCTTTTTATTTTGACATAATCCCATAATCTTTTCTTGCCTGTTCTTTTGGGGTAACCCCCCCAACACACACACACACACACACACACACACACACACACACGGATAATAACATTGCCTATAATACGGATGTCTTGGAGTATTAGCTTTTTTTTCCCTAGTAGTGTCAACTCTTATATTAATGTGTCTGATCCATTTTAAATTGATGTTAGTACATGGTAGGAGTCAGGGGTTTAGACTTTCTATTCTATTTCTTTGGTCTGTGATTTGGTTTTTAGGTCAGTACTATGTTGTCTTGGCTTCTGTAGCTCTGTAATATGTCGTGAAATCTGGTAGAGTGATACCTACAGCTTTGTTCTTTTTGCTCAAGACTGCTTTGGTCAATATAGATCTTCTGTATTTCCATATGAATTTTGTAATCGTTTTCACTATTTCTCTGAAAAATGCCATTGATATTTCGATGGAAATTACATTGAATATATAATTCCTTTTGTATAGCATGAATGATATTTATTCTTCCAATCCATATGCATGAGAAAGATTTACATTTTTTAGTGTCTTCCTCAGTGTTGTTCATCAATGTTTTATTATTTTGATTATGGAGAAAATTCACAATCTTGGTTAAATTTATGCCAAGGAATTCTTTTAAGTTATTGTAAAAGGGGACTGCTTTTTTCTTTTATTTTCAGCAAGTCAATTATTGGTGTATAAAAATGCTACTAAGTTTTACAGGTTGCGTTTGTATTCAGCAACTTCATTGAATTCATTCCTCACTTCTGATAATCTTTAGGTGAAGTCTAGGTTTTTCTAGCTATAGAACCATGTCAGAATGATTTCCTGCTTTCCTATTTGTGTGCTTATTATTTCTCACTTGCCTAATTTCTCTGGTGAAGTACTGTGTTGAAAAAGAGTCTAGGACTTTTATCATTCTTTGTATTTCTGTGGTACAATTTTTATACTTTCATTATCTTTGAAGTTTATTAAAGTTATTAGGTTCTGTACCAGTTTTTTTCTAGTACTCTTTTGATCCAGAGGTTACTTCTTACTATAATGAAGTTTCCCCTTTTTTCCTCAAATATTTTCTGTTCCATTCTCTATATTCTTCAACCACGTAATTTGCATATGTGTGATGATGTCATTTGTGATACAGTATTTATTATTTTCTGTGTAGCTGTATCATTGTTATTGCTGTATTTCATTTGATCTTGTGCGAACACATTTATAGTTTATCCATTTCCCTTCATTGATTTTTCAGTTGCATTTAATCAGTTTTTGTTGCTTTTGACATGACTTTCATCTACAATGGTTTCTCTTTAGCACTTTCATATCTTAAACTTGTCTGGTTCACATTTAGTAACCTTTGTTCTTTCTTTTTTTTGAACATAAGCTTTTTATCTCTTGTAACTCTTTTTTGTGCTTTCTTTTTGTAGAGAAATGTCATATTGAAATCCTTTGAAAATGTAGTGAAGTATATGATTGAATTCTCTCTTTTTGCGTGAAGTAATTTCTCATGTGGTAAATGATTTTCATCTACTTTATGTTTTTATCCTCCCACTTCTCCTTTTCTCTCAAAACCCATTTATAAGCCCACATTGGTTAATTTTTGGTTATTGCCTTTTAAAAAATAAAAATAACATTATCTGTGCTGTTTTGCAATAGTACAAAAAAAGGCCAACTCAAAAAGGTGGAGTAGCACACAAAATCAAATTTAGACTGCTGTTTTAAACACGGTCTTAGAATATTCATTTTGTCACTATATTTGCTTTGTCTACTACCAATTTTGTGGAATGTCTCCTCTCATTTCCACATGAAGTTTTTTTAATCCTCCTTATCATAGGTTCTCTGGGAAATGATATGGTGATTTACGTTCCCGTCTTTTATCCCTTTTCAACACCAGAAACTCCCTATGTTTAGATTTGGTTGTAGATCATAAAAATGATGACTTCTTTCTCTTCAGTTTGAGATTCCTCATTCTTGGTTCTTTGAAAATAGGTCTTTGCTGGATCATGAATTATTTCTTCTGTGGCTTGTGCATTCCCTTAAACATCATCACTGTAATCAAAGGATTGCTAGAATTGTGTCATATATCTGTAGTCGGCCCAAGATTCGGGTTCTGAGATTTTTTTTTGTCTTTGTTTTTGGTCACCTCTCAACATCTTTTTATAATTGAAAGTCTCTCAATATTTGGTAGATATCTTCATATTTGGTGATCTGTGGCTATGATCCTTTCTTTGTTTCAGAATGCTTTTTTCTTCTTTTAGTGCTTTTTAATTTTAGTGGGATTTTAAGGAGGGAGGATAGTTTGAAAAAGTTTCACACTTTTCCATCCTTTAACAGAAATCCTTGATGATTTTTTTTAAAGAAACACAAATCAGCTCACATATTACTTAAATTCTGCAGAGGGAGAACATTAAAGCTAAAAGCTGTGTATCTTATCTGTGGAGACACAAATATGATCCGTCATGATCTCTGGTACCTCATCTTGTTCCATTTTTCACCTTGCTCTATTAGATTTTAAGGTCTCAATAAGAATATGACTTTCTGTCTGTTTCGTGTTACTTATATCCTTTTTCATTTATTCTCATTTTCTGAAATTTGATTTTCTTTTCTTATTTCTCCTTGTCTTTTAGGTTCAACAACACTTTCTCAGGGACATCTTCTTTGACCCTACAATGTACATTATTAGATCCACTGTGATAAATCCCTCTTGATTGCCTTTTTTCTCCTTCATATCACTAAATAATTTGCAGTAGTATGTTTTCTGTTAGCATTTTGTATCTAGTCTGTAACCTACAGGAGATTTGGGAGTTTTGAATTATTTATTAAGTGAGTAAATGAGTGGATGAGGATAAGGGATTTTGAATTTTTTTAAATTTTTTTAAATTTTATTTAAAGAGAAAAAACAAAACAAAACAAAACAGAATAAAGGGTAGCAACAATACAGAATTCCAAGGAAAAAAAGGAGAAGAACAAAAACAAAATTCCTAAGAAATTATTACTTGACAAATTACATACTGACTTGTTGGAAATAGTTGTTCAAATTACAAAGTTAAAACATGTAAAGTAGACATTCAAACAGTGACACTGTTAACAGTTCTGCTCCATGATCTGACAAAAACAGCAATATGGTCATCCATCTCACCCACTCAAATATACATGCAATTATATCAAAAGGGTAAAATTAAATACATCAAAACAGAACAAAGCAGATCACAAGAAAGCAATGTAACAGACATAAATTTCAAAACTAGACAATCGGAGATATTCACCCTCCATCACACTGACTCTTGTTTTCTTCCAAATAGTTGTCCATATTGTCACATACAGGGAATTCACATGAAACAGCATAGCATGGAATTCATCTGAGCAGCACGAGGAGGGCACTTCAGGTCTTCAAGACCAGACATTAGGCCAGCCAAGAATGGCTGTCATAGTATCTCTCATTCTCCTCAAAACAGCTGTTCATACGTTCATATGTGTTGAACTTAAACAAGACAAAGCAAGCTAAAATCACTTTGAACAAAAAGTGATAGTTTTGCTGGGTTTCACATCATGACATTATGGAATCAGCACTGGGTATTGTAGTGTCTCTTTTTCTTCAAAGTAGTTGTTCATTTCAACATGTATTATATAATACAACTATATAGTTGGTTCTCGTAAACTGTTTATAAGCTCTACACATGCATGAGTCTCTACATGTATATCTATCATTTCTGTATTAGAGGGAAAAACAAAACAAAGCAAGATAAAACAATTCCTAGAAAAGCATGAGGCAAAAAAGTCACATAAAACTGCAATGCAAGGTGACCTACAATGGTTACCATGATGTCTCAGCAGTATATAACAACATTAATAAAAACGAAGCATTGGAGACGTTATAAGACTTCAAAAGCAAGTACTAATCAAACCAGAGTGGGTATCTTAGTGAATCTTGTCATCTTCAGTGTAGTTAGACTTGATATAACAGATTTAAATAAAATCAGTCAATACAAAGTAGCAATCTAACAAACCAGATTCAAATAAGATCAGTCATAATAAGACAGTATAAGTTATAAAGGGCTTCAGATTAAGTTGATAGGAAAATTAGGGATGATTACCATAATATGTCCTCTTATTTTTGGGATAGCTGACCATGTCCTCAAGTCTAGCATAAGCAGAC